>KB663721.1:21120863-21240863 GCA_000349025.1 Anopheles minimus | reverse complement strand
AATGTCACCCAAGAAACGCGAGGTGACACGCGAGGTCACTGACAATCCGGCCATCGCATCTAGCGGATGCATCTTGAGTAATGAGTGTAAGGACATCGAGTAGAAGGAATGGAACAGTGTAGAAGTTTCGAGCGTAAGAGGTCGTTACATTACCTTATTAGGTGAGGAAGTAGAGAGACTTTCTGGAACTCGTTGATAAATAGCTCTCTCGCTCTCTTGGAGTATAGTACGAAGTTTCAAAGTACTAGGAACTGATGGGGAATTTGTGGCAAAGAACTTGCGCGCGTGTGTGAGTGCGCTTTGAGTTGAAGGGCAAAAGAAGGGCAAAAAAACAACTCGCCAGATGGACGAAACTTGAAGTTCCAACAACTATTAACCCTATATCACTAACATAATGCGTATCACTAATCTGGTGATCTGAACACTAACTATCAGAAAGGGGAAATTCTTGTTGAAGTCGGATGTGAAGATGATGAGTACGTGGAAGTTTCGTGGTTTGTTCACCTGGTATCATGCAGAAATTCCTGCGTCTTGACCGCAAAGTTCTTAATCTCCCGGCGCACATTATCCACGGAGGTGTGCACTGCTTTGTACTGGGTGGAGGCTTCCTCGGCGGCTTGGCCAACGTCGACGGTGCTGGTCGAGCGCTTGACGATGTAACGCACCTCACTGTTGGCACGGCTACCCACGGCCTGTCGCGACACGGACGAGCTGTACCGGCTGCTAACCTGGTTCACCGAGCGTTCCTCCGACTCGCGCGTCCGGCGCGACTCGTTCAGCAGGATGTTCTTGATCTGGTCGGCCGACTTGCCCTTGATTGCCCGTTTCAGCTCCGGCGAGATGTCGTCGGAGCTTTTCAGATCACCGTAGAACTGGGTACGCTTGATCAGTGCCATCCTGCTGTGTCGTTCGGCTGCTGCGTCCTGCGCGTTCCGTTCGGCCACTTTGCGCTGGTAACGTTCGATCACACTGTCCGCGGGTACGTGCTTCTTGAGCCTTGCTGCGTCGGCAGTCGCGGTCACACTGAGCACCGAGCGCTTTATATCGAATCGGTAGTCGGGTAGGTACCGTTCCGCCGTGTCAACGGCTGCCTCCGATAGGCGGACGACCTCCCGGTCGCTGTACGGTCGGAAGTGGAAGTAGCCCGTGTGATAGCGGTTCAGGCCCCGTTCCTCCGTGTACGGCAGGTACGGGCAGCGCGGGTCGGGCAACGGAGCCGGTTCGGCATTCGCACACTTCGTATCGAGATAGTCAATCATGGGCTGGTAGTAGTGCATCGCATGTCCGTAGTTGTTTTGGTAAATCTGGGTGGGGATGAGCCGCTCGCGTCTTTCGCACCGGTTGTCCAACGCAAACAGTGGTGCCATCTGGGTTTTTTTGCTGTTTGAAGAATGTTACGCAGCCAAAGGAAGGGAAGCGCACACAATCGCAGATACGATTGAGAGTGAGAGCGAAGGAGAGAGCGATCTGCGATCTTCGGTGTTATGTACTAAAGATCAATAGTATCAGACTCCCAATACTTCCGATGACGTTAATCTTCCACACGCACACACCCTAGCGGGTGTTTTAGGAACTAATTAATTTTTATCAATTTTTAAACCCTTACTGTAATTATTATCTTTTTTTGCTCTTATTTTTCCTCCCTACTCTCTGTCACACACACATACACGCGTAACGTTGTTCTATCTGCCTTTTCCCCCTCCTGTTTCCTTGCCTCAAATACTTGTCTAAGCTACACCACGGCGACAACAAAAAAAAAAAAAAGAACCAAACCATAAGAAACCACCAGTGACGTGACGAAGGCACTAAAAACAACATTGAGACCTTTTCGAAATAGAACAAATGATTCGAGGTATTTTTAGCGCATGATAAAGGACAATGAAATGCAACGGATGGCAATGATGATTAGAGCGGCGTGCGAATTACGCACTTACGGATCGTGCCGTATTGGATGCTGACGAGTTCAGGCTCCCAGTTGCGAGGGATGAAAATTAGATGGCGGAAGAAAAAAAATAAACACAAAAACACACATCCATCCAATTTGGTGCACATGTTTTCGCAGTAAATTAATTGAGCAATTACACACCAGTGTGTACAGGTTTATGGCGGGCACGTTTCTGACCGCGGTATCGTTATGAAATATTAACGAACGATTCTCGTGACTGGCACTGGTTGGCGGTGATTGGGATTAATTATGGAGTGATTAGATGTTATCCAGAACATCAGACTGGAGAAAACATACAATTGGAGTAGTTTTTGTAAAGTTTTGAAGATTTGATTATATCCAATACTATCAAAACGCCATTACAGACATCATTAAAATTTCTGGGCATAAAATCTTCTTTGGTTGAATGATCCAAAAAATAGCGGTACCAAAATTTGTTTCACAAGATTTTACATTTTACGCGAATAGCTCTTGCAGAGTTCCAAGCATTCGACACTGTGACATCGTAAAATTAGTAAGATGTCACTTCATATAGCACGTTTTATGTAGCCAATGATGCGTAGAAACCGTTTGTGTGCTGCTGTCACGATCAATCAACACTACTGTAAGCGTTCCGACTCTGTGCGGAGTTCTATTTATGGTGTCCACGTCCATTCCAGTTAGTGTGACACATTAATGGTGCAAAATCTCGATCTCGTATTAGTAACAGCAGTGTTGGCACGAATGACGATTTAATTTCAATTAAACTCTCACATTCAATAAAGTGTCATTGAAGATTTAAAATTCGCACAAAAATGAAGAGCAATTGATACGATCATTAGCACAAATGGAAGATTTGGGGAAAATTAGTTCCCCCGAAGTTCTCTCGAAGGTCACTTTGCTTGATCACTGAACTGGTCTTCACCTTGGCTGTTTATCGACTAATTCTAAGGTCAGTATCAGACGGTTGAGAAAAGGGAAAACTATCCCGATAGCAAATACCGATCGATCGATACCCGATCGAAAGTGATCGGTCAGAGATGCGGTAATGGAAATTGTACACCGCTCGATTCGGTTTGCAGTGGCAATAGCAAGTGCACTGGCGTATGTTTCACTTTCAGCAGCAGTGCCACGTACCGTAATGTAAGGACACATCGATTATCGAATGCGGGAAGCGTAGAAAACGTGCACGGGCGTTCAAACGTTATTTTCGTATGCAACTCGTGCGCAGCATTGGCTGCGAAAAGGGTGGATCGAGCTGGGTGGGAAGTGCGGTTCGATTGTTTTTCGGCATCGGTCTTGCGGTCAACAAACTGTGCATGTTGGTTTCGTTCTAGGAAGAAGTGTACACGATTGTTTGATTTCAACGTACGGTTGTTTAAAGGTCGTAGCAGAATGTGGCACAAAAGAATGGCAGCACAACGTTGGTGGTGCAATTTGTTTTTTTTTTTTCGATACGTGAAGGAATGTACATATTGTTTGACTTTTCGGCATGCTAATTTATCTGTACCCGTGGTTGTTTTATTAATTTAAATGAAAAGGCGAAAAAATCGACTAATAATGGAGACGCCTGGTAGTTTGTACAAAATGTACTAAACTTTTGAATCACCCAGAAATAGGATGCAGAATAGTGAAAAATCTATTGAGAAAGTATTTTGAATTAATCGAAAACAGTGGAAATGTTATAAGACTTTAAAACCTTTCTCAGAAGTGTCAGTACTAACAGATATTGAATCGTTTAGTACAGTAGTCGGCAAAGTGCTTTACTAATTGATCCATTATGGTTATTGCTCAAATTTAATTACTAATTGTATTTTATTATTTCTGAAAAAATAAGCTGTAAAAAATCTTGAAAACTTGGAATCTTTCAAGATTTGTAGCGATTTTTGGCCTCAGTTACCTTAGACTAGTGTCAGATAAGAGGAGAATGAAGCTTTTTAAACAAACTAATCAACCAGATTACTGTACCTATTTAAAAATAAACAGTTAATTACCAGTTTAAAATGATAGCAGTTCAGGTATTTGTTCAATTTACCATAATAATTTATAAAAAAAATTGAATATTTATATTGTATGAATAAAATCCACCTTTTTTTTTACTTTTCGTGAGAATTAACTCTTTGTTCTAAAAAGATTGCCGACCACTGGTTTAGTACAACGTGGAATACTACACCCGGTTACTACAGCCATGCGCCATAGATAGAACCTCACAGGGCAAACTGTTCGTTGGCACAATTCTTGGCACATTAAGCGTAGTATCGCAGTTGGTGACGTGACATTTGGTATTGTTAGCATGGTATGCAATGAACCCTCCCCGTACTACTTACCGAATGGATTCAATTTCTTCGTCCTTCTCCAACAGACGACGCTCGGTATCGTGACGGAACTGGCCGTACTCGCCAGCAAGTGCCTGAGCACGCTTCTCCTCCGCTTTGCGGCCCTGAAAGCAGTGAACAAAGTACAACCGTCACTGAACTGTCTGATAGTACACTTGACTGAAAACTTACCGCTTCGGCTTCCTTGTAAGCGGCGGTCAGTTCTTCACGCTCGTTCTCCAGACGGCGCAGCTCGATTTCATACTCGTGCAGACGGCGCGTCAGCTCAGTAACGGTGCTGCGCGACTCGTGCAGCTCGTTCTGCAGCTTGTTGTTATCGCGTCCCAGCTGATCCTTCTGCTCGCGGGTCTTGTCCAGCTCGTGCGACAACCGCTGGAAATCGGCCGTCCGCTGGCGGAGATCGCGCTGCGACGCATCGTACAGTGCGATCGTTTCCTCCAGCCGGGTCTTGATTTCGATGTTCGTCTTCTCGAGGATCTCGATGCGCTTCGTGTACTCGCGGATACCGTTGTTCGCCTTCTCCAGGTCGATAATCAGCACCTCGATCTCGCTCGTCAGTCGGCTCTTTTCCTTCTCCAGCTTGCTCAGGCGGGCCTGCAGCGATTCGATGTGTTCCTCCGACTCGGTGATGCGCACGGTGTACTTGCGGCGGATCTCTTCCACCTCCTCGACGCGGGCCATACATTCGGCTTCGTACTTCGATTTGAAGGTACCGGCCTCACCGTTCGCCTTGACGAGCTGCCGCTCCAGGTCGAGGCGGGCCTCGGACTCTTCCTCCAGCTGCAGCCGGATGGATTCCAGCTCCGTCTCAACCTGGTGCAGGCTGGACTCCAGCATCGAACGACGGCGGTCATCCTCCTCCAGACGGCGTCTCGCTTCCTCGAGCTGTGAGTTCAGCTGGGTCTTCGAGAACGAGATGCTCTCGACGCTGAGCTTCAGATCCTGGACCGACTTGATCAGGTCGATGTTTTCCTGCGACAGGCGCGTCTTGTGCGAGGTAATGTCCACGATCGTGCGGTTCAGCTCCTCGACGCGAATGTTCAGCTCCGTCACCTGGACCTCGAGCTTCTCGATCGTCTTGATGCTGATCTGCTTGTCCTTAGAGATGCTTTCGACCTGCGACAGCAGCTCATAGATCTCTGCCTGCAGCTTCGATTTTTCCTTCTCGACTCTGGAATGCGTAAAGATGCAAGAGGTGTGAACGCGTGTGGCACATCGGGTGGGACATTTGGCGCATGCATGCAAGGTGCGAAAAAACAACAGGTGATCAGCGTATGGCTTGTGGAAGATGAGCGTGTCAGCTACACTGCTCGGCTCCTGTGTGGTGTGGAATGATCGTCGCCCAACGTTTCGTGTGCCTGCTGCCGACATATTTGGCCCGTATATAACTGAGCAGCACGTCCCAGGTCTTAAAATAGACCGCCAGCCTCGAAACCTGTCATGTCATCTGCCCAGGTTTTTACGTTCGGTCGGTTCACCGTAGCGCTTGCTGGCGTTCTTGGGACGCATCGTTCTGTTTACATACCAAGGGGAGGGAGCGAAATGATGATTGCACCGAATCACCACCACCGTCCATGTCCTCAGGCATTCGAACGATATGAAACTCATTCCACCACAAAGAAAAAAACCCATATCGGTGTCGGTTCGCAGGAGCAGGAGCAAGTGAGTGAGAAAACCCATATGGAAAATCGGGGTGGTAGACGCGCCGTTAGCGCGGATAGGCAGTTATGTGATCACGCTTCGATATTACCGACCACGGCCGCGAAATACCAGTGAAACGTGTTGCGTGACGTGCGCAACGAGTTACGAAAAAAAGCGCCTGTCCGAGAAAAACGTCTCGGCAGGAAGCCAGAGAGCGAGAGAAAGAGAGCGATTGCGAATGAAATGACGAATCGTAACTTAATCATCACCCGCACAGTGGCCACTCGAGTGGGTTGTAAGTAGAATTAGAGGAGATATAGCAACTTCGGGATCATCTGTGTTGTTGTTTTGCACCTTTAGGAATGTAGAAGCTGAAGTTTACCTCTGCCTCGATTTGGTCAGACCCTCGATCTGTTCGTTAAAGTCGCTAACAATTTCCTGATGCTTGCGCTTCAGGATGTGGGCCGTCTCCTCCGACTCCAGGTGCACATCCTCTAGCAGTTTGCGCAGCTTGGTCAATTCGGTCTCACGCTTGCGGTTGATTTCGAGCTGTGAAATGGGGAATGCCGTGAATCGATCCTCCAATGGGTCATATTATTGATGTCTTATTTACCTGTCCCTCGGCACCACCTTCGGCTTCTTCGAGACGCTCCGAAAGCTGAATCACCTGTACGCTGAGATCGGCCTTCTCGCGTTCAATCTAGCGAAAGAAACGAATGATGTTAGAGGAGTTTGCCATAAACGTTTGATCGTTCTTATTCGATTTGATTCTTTGGTTTCTTAGTAGATTTTGGAGTATTGAAGAAGTTAGTCAACTACATCTAGGAATGTTCCGGGTATTGGGCCGATCTCCGGAGAAGTTTGGTGGAATTCGCCAACAAAAATGAAAGAACCGCAAAAAACGTTGGGCAATAATTCGGCACACATAGAAAATCCCCCGTGTCAGGTAAACGGTTAGCCGCACCGAACCGTTGGAAGAAGATCTATTTTTGGCAGTCCGCTAGGTAGGTGTTCAACGCTGTGTGCATATCTACGGGATTTCGGAACGCAAGAAGGCCACATCCTACGCAATGAGGCATTGCGACGACACGCATATGTGTAGCCGAGAGATCCGCAAAGATACGTGGAAGAGGGTTATGAGGGAAAAAAAATATGTCACATGGAAAAGTCATAATGATCCTCACAGCAATTCCGTTCCCTTACATCAAGTCCGGGGAGGGGTTTATAATTTTAATTGAAATGAAACCATCGTAGACAGAAAACAAAAAGAAAAACGATCACATAACATTGCTCATCAGCACGAAAGCAAGCATAAAAGCACGTAGCGAAAGAGCAAAAGATCATCCCGATCCTAACCGGCACACGACTCGCAGTGATGAAGATTTTTATTGCAAGTGAAATTTTTATTGTCGCGCGACGCAATGAGCCTGATTCATGTACTGTTGTATCAGCAGCGTCTGTCACGGTGCGAACGCGAGTCCAACGTTTCGTGCGACTGTAAGGCTAATAGGCACACGCGCGTTCTTTCACTTGTGTGCCCTCTGTGGAATGTTGCCGACGATGGTAAAGCTTAGCAGATGGCTTACCGCAGCAGTATTACGAGCTGCCTTGACTATGGTAACGCACTTTCGTTTATCAGTGGTGTCTGTTGTGGGGGGCTTAAACGACCAGTATCCCAAGTTCAGCTAGGCTCGAGATAGAAACTAACAGTTTTAGGGGTACCAGTCGGGAAAACTATTTTCGAAAGGCCAATATTCTCTTTTGCCGTTTACGGACGATATATACGTACACAACCCAACGGCAGGGTACAAACACGCACACAAACACACAGGCGTGCTGTATACCTTCTATGAAACGATCTAAAAACCACCTTCTCCGTACGATCGCAGGAACGGGAGCTATTTTTAGCGCTCGCCGAGACCCATCTCATACATTGGATGCGATAGTACACAGGGAGTTTTGTTTTTTCTGTTCGTTTTACCCTATCCACAAACAGTTGGTCGACCTGTGCCGCGGTGGAGGAAACTACCGTACAAAACTTTAGCCCGGCCTAAGGAACGAGGAACAATCAGTGTTCGAAGGTGTGTGGCGTTGTCGCACGGTACGGGATGATGTAATTGCTTTACCACTCAAGGACCCGTTGCAAGCCCCTGCCAATCAGCGGTATGTCCCGAATGCTTCAAGTCGACTGGTCCACCAAGGTTACTAGTTCCTTCCCGGTGGGGGGAGGAGGAAGGTGGTTCCTGGTGGTGAAATGGCAGTGATATACATCGACACTTCAAATAAGTTTCGTCCGCCGTGACAGGGCGCATATGCGTAAAAAAAAAGAAAGAAACAGAAAACCAATATAGGCCTAAGTGTCCGCCTACGAGGTGTAAAAAGCATAACACCCGCATACGGTTACGGTTGACCAGCGATGGTCACTGCCGGAAGTGCGATTGACGTGTGAAAAAGGAGAGCAGGTCGTTTAGATGGGTGCAACCGATCGGTGTCTACCGTTCGATCGGTGGCACCTATTTTTATACAACTGGCCCCGAGAAAAAATGGACCTTAAAAGGCGGTGCAGTTTAAGGGTAACAGTATTTGTGTTTTTTATCAAATTTCTATAGCTGGTAGCGATTTTTTTACATGTGTACTAAAAGAATACTAATCGTTCTTAGTATATTATTAGTACATATGTACTAATAATTTAAATAGTATTGTTTTGCTCTAAAATTTATCCTTATGCGACCTAATAACATTATCCGGCCCTTATTTCCAGTAACAAAAATTCAGGAGTTTTTAGAACACAGTTTTAGCACAAGGCAACTTACCCGCTGGCGAAGACCACGTTCCGACTCCAAATCGTCCTGCAGGAGACGGATTTTGTCCTGAAAAACGGAATCGGAAAAACCGTTGAATGTGTTGAACGTGCCGTAAGATGTTGCACGCAAGTTTTTCGTCAAACGGGGAACTCGTCGCGGAATTTCACCACCCACAGTACGGCACTCCACACACACACACACACACAAACACACACACACTTTTGGGTCCCCGTAGCAAAAGCGAATGTTTCTAATACGAACATCACACTAGCCGTAAGCTTTTGGCAGAAAAAAACACAGTATGTCAGGCGACCTGACCTCAGACCTCGATCATGCACTTGTTTCCGGGTGTTCCGGATATTTCGTGGGGCACACTTTAACGTAATTTTGCTTGCACAAGAGAAGAGCACTGTCGCTAACACGATCATACAGCATTGTGATGCAGAGGGAGTATTTTTTGAAAAAATGGCGCATTGATGGGTCCTCATATACACTTGTCACAGGTTTTTCTTGCATTTAGCAGCAATACTAGCAATTGGAGCAGGCAGTAGCAGCAGTAGCTTTTCACAATTCCTTTTTTTCCACAATAATAGCACCAAGAAATGGGGTTTCGGGAACACAAATTTAGGCACGCAAGATTGAGTGACTTGAGGTGAGGTGGGTGTGTTAAGTGGGTAAGGCGCTCCATGGCGGAGGTGATAAGTGAGTGTCAGTGAGCAATTGTGGTTGTTGATAGCAATCAGCAGCATTTAGCATAGAACGCAGGCATTTTTGAGCTCGACAAGCTATCACAAAACACTCCAGCAGGTGAGTGGCTGTTGAGTGAGAATAGTTTTAGTATGTTATAAGTGATGCCTTTTTCTTTTGGGTAGTGTTTTCACTTCTGGACCGGGTACTTTTGTGCGTGTGTGTGTGTGTTTGTGGGCGATGACACTCTGGTACTCTGGGTCGGTGATTCCAGCCGTAGTTTCCCGATCCTTGACACACGGTTCAGGGTTCCGAAACTCACCTCCAGCCGGGACAGAGCGCTCAGGTCAGCACTGTACTCGATGCTGACATCGGCCGTACCACCTCCGGACGAGCGGTAGGTGTACTTGGACGTTTTCGTAGTGACGGCGGACGACGACATGTTTTTTTGCTTTGTTGTATTTTTCTAGGCGTTTACGGGCTCACTGCGATACGGTGCGCCTGGAACACACGAATGTAACCGACGCAATGGCGCACGGACCGGTAACGATCACACTCGTTCGATCGGATATTCGAGGAAATAGAGAGCGCGTGTGTGCGGGAGCACTAGAGAGCGCGAGAGGGGGTGCGTAAAAAACACACAAAATCAAACCGGAACACACACTAACGTCCCCGACCGAGGCAGCGAGCGAAAACCAGGATCAATCCAACCCTGAACACCGTATGAACCGACTGTCAGAAGCACACTAGGTGCCGTGGTTTTCATAAATGCCGGAGCAAGTTTGGTGATCTACTAACCGGCCAACCGGTTTTCCTTCGGCTTACGCATCGGCCTAACACTCAACCGATCGTTTGTGTGTGTGTGTCTGCGTTACATGCTGCAGCAGATTCAAATTCTCATTTCGCATTTTCCAATCCATTCCCGTCCGGCCATTGCGAGCGTCAGCGCGTTTGCGCAGACTTAGTGTTCCCCCCGTGTGTGCGGCCCCATTTCGTTGTAGTGGTTGTGGCGCTGTGACGAACCACCACCAGGAGCGGAAAAAAAAATGAAACCACCGGCTGAAGAGGCGTATTCGATGGGGAAAACTATCCGATGCAATGTTTGCCGAAATGGGGGTTCGGGAGCGTTTCGGGAGCGTATTTCCATACCGAATCGTTGGACGGTATCGTTCCACCCTCCGTGGTCGTCATCCGCACACTGGCGCACACCGTGAACCGTATTGCGCACGCATTAAACCGTGCCGTTCGCGTTAGTCAGGTGTTTTAAAATTAGCACGGATACGGATTGTTTTATTGTTTTATAAATACTCACGGTTTACTCATATTTTGTGTGTGCCTCTCCCTCGACTGTTTTTTTTTTTGGTTGTTGTGAGGAGGAGTAGTGTCTCGGGTGTGATTATTGGTGTGGTGATGGCGTCATCGGGTTTTTGGGGGGAAGGAATTTTCATCCTTGCCGGCATACCGTTTTGTCCCGCCGGTGTGTTAGTGTGCGCCCTCTAACGCCCGTTGTGCAAATGGCGGAAGAACCAATGTTCCATTTCCTTTCGTTTCGTAGCAAACACGGGTAAAAAACGCTGCTACTTCGTATCGGTGGTGGGTACGATAATGATCTCCCATTCGTCCCATAAATGCAGCTGGCAGTGACAGAGGAAAAAAGGGGGAAAACCGCGATTCGTCACGTTCGCTGTGCGCGCGCGTGTGTGTGTGTGTGTGTATGTAAAGGACAGTGGCTAGAGGGCCACCGTAAGTGGGACAACAATAATAATATTTGAGCCATTGATGAATTGAATCATGGGGATGCTTTACTGTTGATGTGTTTTTCCTTCTCCTTCTGCTTCTCCCGGGTTCCGTTTTCCCGAGTGTGCCCCTCGCACGACACTTGTTTATTGGCCCTGTGAACGCTCGAGTTGCATGACTAATGAGGGGGTTTATTAAATTCAGCAAGTGGTAGTTTGTGAAGCAGAACAACAAATCGTACCCGTGGTGGACGATCCTCAAAAGTTGGTGCAAATTATGTAGTCCGAAGCTCTTGTTGGTTCCAGCCATATAGATTAAATCTATCAAGTATAGTTCTTAGGAAATCTTTGGAAATTGATATTTAGATATCGATAAGAGCATAAGATTGAAAATTTAAATTTGTGGTACCTCAAAACATGATACAAATTATTTATTCCTATGTCTTTTTGCTTTTAGCCATATAGATTGTATCTGTCATATATATTTCTTATGAAATCCTTGGAAAATTTATAATACATAGATTATAACTTAAGATCTAAAATATAGGTGGATGAACCTCAAAACTTGATACAAACTGTCTGTATTCCGATGTCTTGTTGGTTCCAATCTTAAAAACTAAATCTAGCAAAGCTGAGGTTGCAAAGATCGGAATCGGAAATCCTTGGAAAATGCATCAGACATATATAATAGCATAATATCTTAGGGAGATTTATAACTATCAACGCTTATATCAAAGCAGAACAAAGTTTTGCAGCACCGAATTTATGATCTGCAAATTGTACAAACACTCCAAAGTATCCCTCCACCGTTGTGTTAGACTATTTTTGGCTGCGCTTGCCATATCTGCTGCTCGGCAAAACAAAAACCCCGTCCAAATGGAATGTTGGTTGGGACTTGGATGTTCTGGCAAGTGTTACGCTGTACGTTGTGAACCGTCGGGTTTAGTGTGCAGATGTCATCCTCAGTATTTTGTTTAGTGCAGAATATAGTTTTCAATGAAAATAAACCACTACTGACATTTGAAAGGCTCAATTTTCTTCGGGCCTTCGAAGATTATTTTTCCTCTGTGTCTTATCAGTTGTGTTTCAGTTTGGAATATTAAAACTTTCGAAGAAATTATTGATTTTTTATTAAATTTCAATGTTTTAACTTCTGTGTTGAGTGGAAATTTAAAGAATAAATTAAACAAATTTACTATAAGGGTTTTTTTGCCTGCATTATGCCTATATACATTAGCGGAAGATCGCCATGCCAGCGTGTGTAGTAAGCGATATGCGCACCTTTTTATTATGCTTGCCATAAATATGACAACCACACACCGAAACCTGTCCGCCGGTGCAAATCGGTGAAAAGAAGTGAAAACCTGACGAACCGCACACGCTTTGCACGTACTGCGGGACTGCAGGGCAGACCAGCATCATCATCATCATCATGATCATCATCATCTTTCTCAACTGCGGACTCCTCACAGGACAGCAGTCAGAAATGTGTCGCCTAGGTAGGGCATGGCGTTCGGTTTTATATTTTTAGCTATTTTTCACTTTGCGATATTGCGGCCCGAACCGCCCGAAGTCCGCAAGCATTCGCACCCCGTACGTCAAAGCAGGTAGAGAAAACCCTCGGCTATGTCACCGTTCCTCTCCGTCACCATCCAGGGAAATGGGAACAGTCGGTGTGTGTGTGTGTGTGTTTGTGTGGACAGTGGGATATTGGGAGGAATTTTCCAGCCTACTCACATGTTTGCCGATGGTCGGTCCCAGGGAAAATGCTGGCCGTTCGTTTGGACCCAGTTGCTCGTTGCGGTAAGGAATGAGGTTGAGAGAGATTCGGGTTGGGGAAATAGGAACAAATGTAAAGGGAAGAGAGACGTGAGCAACAGTGATCATTATAAATGTTGGGTGGTTCTCCGTTGGCCAACCAGCAACTACCGGGGGGGAGTGGTGTGTAAGGTGGACAGATGCTGATTCTTTCCTGACCGTTGGTATGCTTGCTACAGATTCTAAATATATTCTATAATTTTCCATACAAACGAGTTGAGCGCTAGAGCGTGTGAGTGTGTGCAAATGTGTATTGTTAACGTTTGTGTTTGTGTGTGTGTGTGTGTGTGTGTGTGTGTGTGTGTGTGTGAATAGTAAGGATTATATTTGTATCTAACTAACAATCCAACGTACTGTTGCGAAATTGGATGATATTTACAAACGCACACCTTTTGATAGGCTCTTTTCTCATTCCACGATGGTTGTGTTTTCTTTTCTTATTCGGAAGATTCACTTTACACTGACAGATGAACACTTTCATTTTGTGAATGAACAGTACGCGGTTTGTAGAGATCGTTATTATAGTAGTGAACATTATCGCAAGATCTTCACATACATGTTTATAACTAAAGTTGGAATACTAAATGTTGGGGGACTAATTACTATTGTAACGAGTTAAACAAGTGGTTTAAAATAAACGAACGAATGTATTGAGGAATAAAAAGTATTTTTTTTTAAATAATCATCCTCAGCATATAATAAATCTTAAAATTTAAAAAAATAATATATTATCACAAAAAGTAGATATCCAGCAAAAAGACACCAGCAAAGGATCAAAATCAAATACAAAATGTGCAAAAAAAAGCCACTTCTGCCTTGTTGCAGCGCGAACTACTAAGTGATCGTCACTGTCTTACATAATGATAAATGATGAACGTAAATAAATTAAGACACATGTTCGCTCCATGAGTCACCGATTGCCGAATTGGAAACGGCCCGAACCCATTCCGGTCGGGCATAATGGGATGAGGGTTGAAATCGAAAAAAAAAGTGCTAGCGGTAAGTGCTGGCCGCTTCCAATTTTGAAGTTTGTTGCGTTCGATCCGTTGCCTGCTCCATCCATGTCTAGGCGGTAGTAAGCGATCGCGACTATGCGCAAAATGCCAACGCTAATTTTAGTCCGTATGTGTGGGATGCTTCAAAGATGGTTGTCTTAGACGGTGGTGATGCTTGGTTCATCATGTGCATCTCGGACCGTCACAAAACCGTATGCAATGCGTATTGCTATGGAATTTGCCGAAAGAACTGAGATGATCGATTGTAGGAAAAAATCTAGACAGTAAGAGTAGTCGACTTGAAGCAAAGGGTTTAAGGACTGTTTTTTTTTTTCCTACAAACTAAGCAACAAACGATTGATTAAACAGTTTTCTTACACTACCCACAAATCCGCTACCTTTTTCAAGTGAAAATCCTACCTAACGTCCTAGCAATCCGAAGCAATATTTAATATCGTCTGGAAAGTAGCGTACTGAGAGCTACTTTTGCGGATGCATCGGAAAATCAACGAACGGTTTCTGTGGCAAATAGCAGCACGAACATTAGTTTCTAAAAATAGGTCAACCACTTATGAAAACAAATATTAAATATGGAGTGACGATTTCAGGTTTTCGGGTTCATGGGTCATTTGTGTTTGTTGTTTTCTGGGCTGGTGTTTTGTTGCCATGTTTAACGTTTTGCTTTTATTGTTCCCAATAGCAAATGGGAATGTTTTATACGCAGAGAGTAAACCCATTTGTATAGTGATCGTGATATATAGATCATTAAAGTAGTACATACATCTTTGGATTACGGACGTGTAGTGTTTGGATTTGTAAATGATTTGTACGTGTGTTTTGATAGAAAATCTTGTTGATAACTACATTTACAACGTTGGAGATTCAGATTATGAAAAAAATCCAAAAACCAATTCTAGAAATCTTCAAAGAGATGTTCGTTTGTAGTGCTGTAACGGAAAAGAATATAACTTTCAAATCTTTGTGGGTTAGTCAGCTATTTAATGTTAATTTAATTTGATTTAATAACATTGCTAATTGGAAAACAAATTTTAAAAATCCAGTGATAATGTGATGACAGCATGTTCTCAAACATGATGGACAAGGAGGCGCCCAGTACTTTATGACACGCGTGACAGTGATTAAAACGTAGAAATGATACCGATGATCCATGCTGGAGGCGCCCAGTACTTCATACATTTAGTACTGAGACGCTGTACACTACGACTGAAACTGACTTTTTTTTTCTCTATATACTATCTATCGCTTATTATAATTTGTGATATAAATGAAAGACAAATTAAATAAATGCTTGCACATCTACAATAAATTATACTATAAAATTTCACTCGTTTTCACTAGTACTAAAAAAGAAGAAGTATTGAGTGTTGGTACAACACGTCTCAAAGTATTTGATTGACATCTTTAAATTTATTTTCCATACTTTTAAGAAATAAGATCCCATTTTGCAATAAAATCTGTTCCAAGCCTACATTTAGGCGTTAAGAAATATTTTTTATGTTTAAATAGGTAAATTTCGAAACAATCTCAACAGCATTGTAAACGAACCATAAAACGAAGACAGTGTCTTGTATGTTATTCTTTTGCATTCGCCACAGACTGCATTTCAATTGTTCTACTTTCTTCTTACACGAGTAATGATCGCGGTCATGGCCGAACATAGCAATGTGACAATGTGTAGCTAAACGGTTTAACCTTGCGATTTTGCCAATGTGTTTGTAGAACCGAATTTTATGTTTTACACGATTTCAGTTTGTTTTCTCAGTACATCATTTCATCAGCAGAGTTAGTAGAACAAATTCCGAGAACGAGTTAAACTGTTATTACACGTTTCTTATTGAACACAGCACATTTACGTCAAGCATTCGTTGATAGCGGTTAGCAAATTAAAATTAACTCCACAGTATCCACGGAAATCATCCATATCGATGGACCACATCATCATACCGGCAAGGTTGCGGCTATTGACGTAGCTGCACTTCTCCAGTACACTATCCCTATCGTCGTACCCAATCCACTGGTGGTCGAGGAATCCGTACGGGATACGTTGTACTCCTTCCCACACACGTTGCCAGCTGGAACCAGGTAGGAAATGTCCACACGCCTCGTGGTACGCTATGTACCCGGGTTGACCTGTGTAAGGACCCGGCATTCCCGCCCCATTCGATGGTGCCCTCAGTCCATTGGAAGCTGAATCCGCCAGTGTAAAGGTACGTCCATACGCAGGAACTCCCAGCACTAGTTTAGCTAGTGGTGCACCTTGACTCAGCCAGTAGTTAACACTGTGGTCCACGTTGAGCATTCGTTGAAAATCGTTCTGATCCGAAGGGCCCGCGAAGAGTGGTGCATTGTGACCGGTAAAATTGTTCCACGCACCGTTGTAATCGTAAGCCATCAGATGGATATAATCCAAATGTGGAACAATACCGGCAATATCGTATGCAACGGATGCAATTGTTTCACTTGCCGCGAGAGCACCCGTCACCAGCAAACCATGCGAGCGAAGCTCAATGGCCAGTTCTGATAACATCAGCACGAAGTTTTCCTTATCGTTGGCCGTATCACCGTCGTGCATACCCGGGAACTCCCAACCCAAATCCACACCATCAAACCCATGCGTTAGACAAAAGTCTCGTGCATTACGTGCGAAGGCAGCACGCAAAGTGGCACTCGCGGCAATGTAAGAAAACAGCGCCGGATCAACAGATGCACCACCGATGGCGGCCAGTGTTTTGAGCTGAGGGTTCCGTTGCCGCAATTCGTTGAAGCGGCGAATGTTTCCACGACCACCGTCCTCCTCCAGATCGAGCCATGGATCGAGCACCGTTATTGCACCGGAATCATCCACTCCAAAGAACGTGTACAGCAGATGGGTGCAAAGGAACGGATCAATGTGTTCCACGTTGAACTGACCTCTGTCTGGACGATACGTTGCCCATGACGCGTAGTAGCATACGATTGGCTCTGTTTGAAGCGGATAAGCGATAAGCGTGAGTGATGCGTGCGACCGTGCTACGGCTTAACTTACTTCTTGCTTCCGTGTGACAAAACACAACAACAAGCAGGGTAAAACAGAAAAGACTGGCGCGAAACATTGTATCACGACACAATAACCGTTCAATAAGGACTGACAGATCTTCACCGGGAGTCCGTCTAAATATGGCTAAATACAGTTTATTGAAGATAAGCTTAAATTGGTAAGATAATGAACGATAAATGAGTGTAGACTCTGTACAATATAGATTAAAGGTAATCTTTTGATTTTAATTTAAGAATTCAGGGCACAATCAGTTTCGTGCGGTAGACATTTGGTCTAAGGCTAGCAAATGGCCAATCAGACAGATACAGTTGTTCTGAGCACATGGAGATAATAATTTGATTTTGAGCTTCACGAAATACTTCATCCCATAGTGGTGGTCTATAGTAACTATTGTGTTACTAAGCTAAATCCGCAAGAGGGCGCTAATAGAAGCTACATATAGTTATTAGAACTGTAATATCGTCTTGTTAGAAATAAAACATAAACAAACGATAAGATTTTTTTTGGAAATTTAAGTTACTATTTATAAGTTTGATAAGCAGATATAAATTTCAGTTTTTGGTAAAACATATGTAATACAAAAATACATTTAAACATATTTTTTGCAACGCGTGTGTTTTAAAACACATAAAAATTAATATGTACGTCATCCTATTTTGATGTCCAAATGTTGCTTGTGATTCGAAAGAAAGTAGCGAACAACTCTATATGTTCTTTTGATGCTGTTTCACTCACTTAAAAAGTTTCGAATCGTACCAGCGTAACAGCGTTAACTTGTTGATGGGATCGAGCAGGTTACGAAATAAATTTCCTACCGGGTCGTGGAGGTGAGTTTATCCAGTAAAATAGCAGATTTGTAGGAAAGAGAAATATAGTTTCAGCTGCTATACCAACATAAACGGGCCGTCGTTTACGTGCGGCGCACGGAAGCATTTGAAAAGGTAAGGTAGGAAAATGGACATGATCAAGATTTTAAGGCATTGCGAAACCGTGCCGCTGCTCTAACGCGCAAACATTTCGAGACGACCACCTGGTGCAGTGAGAAAGGTGCGTAATGAATGGGTGAGCCAACAACTATGGCAAGCTACGATCGTGTAAATAGCCGAGCGAATGTTGCTATCAATTAGGGTAAAGAAGTTGTCTGCAACATTTTTATTTGTTAATGAACTTGTACTAAAATCGGTTACGTGTGTATAAACTTTTGAGAAATTTCCTGAAGCGAAAACACATCAACGTGTACTTTAAAGCAGTTAAAATGATAAAAATTCTCTAAAACACAACATAATTAAGCGCCATTGTCCTTCCTTTATCACATCTGTCCATCACTCTATCACAATTTAATAGCTTCCTGCACTTTCTTTTATGGTCTGAAAACCATAAACCGGTTACGGGAAATATGGTAACTGTTTACTACAATTTACAATTTTGTAATTTTTATATTTACTAATTTTTTTTATATCTAAAATGTTTTAATTAAACTAGTATAATTTCAGCAAAATAAATACGTACAATGTAAAAATGGAACAATTTTCATAATTTTCTCTCTACGATTTAAAGAAAAGTTTGCATAAAACTGGTAATAACTACAGTAAATATTTGAGTATAATAAAATTAAAATAACAAATTTGTTTTCAATTTCGAATTTTTAACCAAAATAACCGCTGTCCAGTCGAGTTTGATCGATTACCACAGGTGAAATGTAGGGTGAAATATTTCACGGCACGACTGTGAAACATTTCGATATTCAAAATTTAATCGATTGAATCCATGTGAGCAGTTATTTTTGAAAATGGTTTGAACAAGCTATTCAACAGTACACTAAATAATGGAGATTGTTTTCCCCCTGCTAACAAAATTTTATTAAGCTAAGTTAAGTTTTATTTGAAATCGTTTTTTTATAGCTGAAGTATCTGTTCAGAACCTAATACAAAAAACTTGACGTTGATGGCTTTTTCAAAAACTTATTTTAATTATATAAGTGAATCAGAGCGTCCAATACTATTTTCATTAAATTCATGACTTTTCTCAAGTATTCGGGATGATCTTATGGGTTATTCCTAATTTGTGGGGAATAATGTTACTAAACAGAAAATTTACAACATGCTTAGTTATATATCTCGTTCTTTAAATTAAGTTGAATATTAATGGGCTTTTGATACAAACAAACATAAATTTACTCTCAACTTTTTTTCGTATATTGTCTTTACTACATCAATTAATTAAATTTTTACGGAAGAACTTCAACAATTCTCAAGAAGCGTTTTAGAACAACAACATCATGGGGAGCAGTAATCATCGTGAATATAAAACAAGACACGAAAGAGGCGGTCATCGATCTTATGCTGATGCTACGCGCTTGACACACGAGTTTTGAGAGAGGATCAGTTTCAGTGGCAACTCGATCGCCGCGGGATGCACACGCACTCTCGATGACTGTTAGTAACGTCGCGATATTCTTCTAGTAATCGAGTGACTGTGAAGCGTATGATCGTGGTGATTATTAACCTTTTGCTTTCGAGGGAATTTTGAATGTAGTGTAATGGTTATAACGGTGGAATTAAATAACATTTATGCGGTGATTAGAACGCGTTTCAATTTGAATATCCATTCATAATACAATAGTTAATAGCAGTGCCTATTCCTGAACGCTGTGATTGTCATATACGTTCAAATTAAAAGTGCTCTAACCTTTCGCAGACTGTCAAAATAACCACGTGTCGAATTAATAGCGAAACTTCACGGAAGCGGTTTAGATGCCGCGGGTTCGTTAATGTTTCACCACTGTTTTTTTCTAGTGATAAATTCCTTTATTCTCTGGTACACGGAGTGTGGCGAGTGATAAAAATAAATCTCGGGTTGTAGCGCTCATAGCGCATAGTGTACGGAAAGATCTTTCTCTCTTTCTCTAAGTTCTTTTGACTTTTCTAAGTTTTTCCCTACCGAACACACGGTCCTATTCCATCCCCCTGCTAATACGGAGGGTTTGAAAGATGCACGGACAGGAGTTTCAGCACTGCAACGTTTAAAGAACTGCTACTGAGAAGGAAAAAAGTGCAAAAAGGTGGACAAAAAAAAAACTAGCTAGATTTTAGTTTTCTCGGGGTGAACTGCAAGAGACCAAAATTAGATCACCGTATTCCGTGATTCGTGAGTTCGAGCTCTGGGGAAGAACCCGCCAGCAAACGCATGATGCTCGCAAACACGCACAACGGCCAATCCCACAGGTGGGACCCAACACGTCTGGTACGCAATTGCGGGAAGTAAATGCAGTACGCGGCTCATTAGCTCAACATTCGACTAGGGTAACGGAGGAAAAAACACACACAAACCAACTTGAAAGCCGTACGAAAGAGTGGTGAATAATTGTGCGATAAAACGATAAACAATTGGTGGAGCAACGCTGAAGATTCGAATCGACGACGATTGTTTGTGCGTTTGTTGGTTTTGAGGTTAGGCCATTGTTTGTGCCACACTGTCCTGCTAGAATGTGCCGGCAGAGGTTGTGTTTCTATTTTCGGACGTCATTTCCACACACAACTAATCGATCGGACGCCGTACGATGATGCGAATCTACGTTTGCATACAGATAAACAAACTCAATGCGATAGCGGATGCGTCCAGAGTAACGTGGAAAACGCGTTTTTTTTCAAGGCTTCATTAAATGTGTGCAAGGGTTGATGCGGGTTTATTGAGGTTAGATTAAATTTTGGTTATTTATAGAACAAGATTATATAATAACTCGGTTTGTTTATGAACAATTTGAGTTCAAAACAATAAGTTGCTCCAAAACATCCTCAGGAGGTTGACAAATTTATAAAAATGAAAGATCCAAATTGGAGAGACTCAAAATATACAAATATTATAATAACAAGGTTAAGAAAAAGAAACAAGCTGATATTGGAGTAGATCATAGCATAAGCTGCGTTTGACGTTTGCGTTTTGACATTTGGCAGCCATATAAACGCGTCCAGTTCCATATAAACTGTCAAATCAAGTTACTCTGTGAACTGAAGGCTAGAATGATTTCCTAAGAAAGATGTCTATGATACTTTTAGTAAATTAACAAAATCTTAATTCTTTAGACGGCATCCGTCAAACAATCGAGCAAGTATCGAGCGGTGAATTGCAATCGGGTTGCACAATGCGGACAGATTTGCTGGATTCTGCTCGAATCTTAGATTCTGCAGTTATACAAACGACCTTACATGTTACTTATTGAAAAATTCAAATGGAATATTATTATTTAAAATCCCATTTTTTATTTAATACAAATAAATAATCATTTGGAATAAAAGTCCATTAAAAGTATTTTTTTTCATTAATAAATTCTAATAAATATGGAAACATCGACGTCAGACCTGCTTGAAAAATGTTTTGTTTAAACATATGACAAGTATATGATTGAAATTGTTTTAGAAACATATCCTAATTCGTAATATATAATTAGAGAAGAAATCGTAGACGAAAAAACTTATATTTGAATGTTGTTGAGTATTGGTCGATTGCTTAAAATGTGGATATCATTTTATGATTTGAACTTCCTGACTTAAGATATGATCGACTCCAATTGTTGTCAAACTAAACAAAAAATAATTAATAATTATTATGACGTAATTATTAAGTCTTGTCCTAATTTGACAACTGTTATAAATTTTCTTAAAAACTGTTCTTAACTTAATGGACAAATCACACCTTTGTGACCTACAATGTTCTCTATACAAAAATTCTTCAACAATTTGAATGATTGTTCACTTGATTAGCTTGTTAGCTTCTGAAATCAGAAGGTCTAAAGTCTTTCAGGAATGTCCAGATGGAATTTAAAGATATCGAAATCTGGGTTTCTTTTCTCAATATAGTAAAAACTTTATCAACTAAAAATAATTAGGAAGAATTCTTTAAATTATTTAAATAAGTTACCCTAAACTGTACTACACTTCGTACAATTTGAAATTAAATGAAATTTGAAGTAACGTATGCTCATCGGATATGAATTAAATTTGTTATAAAACAATCTGATGAAAAGAACTCCGTATGCTAGCAATCTACGAAAGCAGATGTGAAACTAGCATCCAAATCACAAAAACGATTCCTTTTTTTTTTTTGAAGCGTACAGGAAAGATCTCGGTATAAATTTATCCCTGTCGACACAAGGATTAAGAACCAAGTTTTGCTAGAGTTCTGACATGTGGGATTTTCTTGACACATGAACGGATTAGGTGACGGAGGTATGTTTTCCACCATGCAGGAATGGAACCATGCATCTGCTTGCCAGATTCCATCGTTCTGTGTGTGTTTGTGCCTGTGCCTCATACCACGCAGGGTTCCCGAGATAAGCTTTGCAGCCGAGCAGAGTGCAAAAGTGCAAATGAGCACAGAATCCGGTGGCAAACTAAATATTGGATGTAGGAGTTTACACTTTTCGACTTTATTGCAAAAGTCAAATTGTTAGAAAGACTTCCAACTTTAAACTGATTTGTGTGAGCCGGTTGAGAGCGAGTCTAGCGCTGCAGCTGACGGTTGGGTCCTGTAGTACTTAGTGCAGTGCGGAGTAGCATTCGCAATACAACACAAGGAAAATCTTATTACCGTATCATGGCGCACACATGGGATTGGCGTTTATTTTTTTTTGCCTGCCACCAATCGTAGCACACGGTTGGCCAAATGTCACCGGGAACCGAACACATTCGGGCAGCATGCAACGATGCACTCAAAACAAAACCACCAGCGCTATACTACGCAGTCCCACGTCGTCGACCGGTACACGGTGACTAAAATAATGGAAAATGTGGGTCAGACTATGGTACTAATATTACCAGCTCTGGTGAGCAGCATGCGTCACACGACACTAGTGGCAGTGCGGTGGCCGCGTGTGAGGCTGCGTGTGAGAAGTGTCGTGCAACTCTGGTTAGGACACACGTGATGGACGTTGCCATCCGCCTTCGCTTTCGACTTCGGCTGCGTTTTTTTTTTTTGGCATGCGGGTGGTTCTTTCGGTTTGACGCGATTGCGGAAGAATTATGACCCAAATCTGGTTTGGTGAGAGTGGTTCTTTGCGATTGGAAGCCGCGTTGCATCACGGTTGACGCGTAGATGTAGCTTTTCAAACACACGCGTGTGTGTTGCATCAGGTAAAACCGTGGCTAAATATAAACCTTTCGTGTCCAAGTGGATCGAATTAATCATATTATGATATGGTTCGTTTGGTTTTCTATCGTTTATGAATCTTTTTTATGAATTTCACGTTACTTTTTAGAAAATGTGTATGTACTAAAAAGGCTACTAAACCATTGTACTAAAAATTATTATACATATTTTGTTTTAAATTATTGTATGATGGCCATGCCGTATAAGACTTATTTTACCACGCAGCAGGAATGTCAGTCCAGTATCCCGTTCTGTCGTGTGGAAGACTAGTGCCAATGCCACAACACAACCGGGCCGCCCCAAAAAATAACAAAATTATAATTATTATTATGAAGTGTTCCGGGAAAAGCAACTTTCAAACATGTAAATTCCTGAGATACGTTCATTATTTTGTTTCAGAGATATTCTATGGTATCATTTAACACTTTGCAACATTCAAAATATAAATACGTTCAAACATATCGACGAATATGTAACAAGTTTTTTCAGTTTGTAGCAGGAAATGTCTCCCAAACAATATGAATTGTGACTGAATCTAAAATATTGGTTCAACTTTCTAAATATAAGCAACCTTGCTTCAAAAATAATTAAAAATATAATTAAAAAATAAAAAATAGAAGAATCCAATAAAAATGTGAAAATGCTAAGAATTAATGCAATGTTGTTTGGAGGACATAAGTAAATTGGTAAAAAAATGTTTTTTTTTACTTTTCAACAATCTAAATTACAAACTAGTGGAACAACAACACACAAACGTGCAAATGAGGATCCTTCGTTTAAGGGGATTTGTTTTAAACTTAGTATATTTTTGTTCTTTTTGCGGAACACTACAAAAACATGATCGTTATATTGAAATTGCCGACTCCATTGTTCGAAACACCGGGTTGCAAATGTTTATTTTGCGCATTGTGAAAATTCATACCCAATAAACCCAGTTTCCAGTCAATTTTCCGCCACGGGGCCCATTCCAAGGCTGCCCCAAGGCCAGGAAAATAGTCGTCGGTGTCGGTCGGAATGGTAGTTGTCACTGTGGTTTTATTTATTTGTTTACATTCGACCAAAATAGGACCACAAAGATGCAACTATCAATAAAGAGCCGTGAAATGTTTGTGTAAACAACTGGCCACCAAACAACCCAGTTCCCGGCGTAAAGCGAAAATAGAGAGTGAGAGAGTGAGTGCGAAACTACTACGCATCCTGACCCAATGAATCATCAAACTAGTGGATTATGTGCTTTTGCAGGTCGCCAATAGGGTGCACCGGAATCGGTGACTTTCCCGAGGAATGAGACTGAGTAAAAAGAAAGAAAAGCAAAACAGCTCAATTCACGTGACATGGTTGCACCCGCTGCACAAATACCGGAAGCAGACGTAACGATGTTTACGGTTCGCCTTTACGGCACAGTGGCCGGCGTGTGGATTATGACAGGAACACGATGAGTGATTTATGAGAATCAGTAACGATTTGCCACGCCGCGTGAAAATGAGGAAAATCCTGCCGAAAACCCCCGTACGTATCTCCCAGCTTGGGGTTTGATTTATTCACACTGCGGTGTGCCAGCTCGTGCACTCGCTGCATCCGTTATTGCCCAAGGGCTGAACTGCATTTGGCCTCTCTCCGTTTTGCACGATGGCTGTCAGAGCATGATCAAAGCTTTTGGCTGCGATTTTCGTTTGCAAGCAGCCGTTTAATGCCGCAAGGCAGACAAATGAACTGCATTGATGTTTGCCAGATTTACTAACGATTCCACCGACCAGCGAACGGAACAACGTCCTCCAACCGTTTCCGGGCGCTTCCGATTGTTGAATGGATGGAGCAAATAAACCATGGATTGGGCAGGTTGGATTAGCAAGCTATAGTGTTGACCACGTGCTCTTTATAGAGGATTGGCAACGGAAAAATTGACAAAGAAAAAAAGGATGTAAATTTTCAACCAACACAATGATTTATTGGTCGATAGATTACAGAATCGATTCGCGATGGGTTGATATTAATCGTTCAAGCAATTAAAATATTAATTGTCTGGGGTATCATTTTAGAGAGAAATGGAAGCATTTTAAACAATTAAAACATTACGGTGACTGTTATTCTATATAAATCTCCTACAGCTTTTAGAGCTTAGCATATTTTTTTCAAGACTAGTCACAAGATTATTGAGACTTTTTATAGCATAGTTTTAAAGCTAACTATCCAACAGAAATAGATAATTTACTGCAATAGTCCATATCTTAAATCCAGTCGAAGGAATTGCATCATAACCAGTATTTTCTTTATCAATATTAAGTGGAGAATCAAACCTCTTGGAGACCCCAAGCCTGTTCAATATCAGGGCCCTTCCCCAGTACTCAGTGGTGGTGGGAATGATGGATTGACAAAATTTTAGAACTCGATTAAAAGAAACATTAGAATTGATCCCACTTCTATGATGTCGTTACTAGAAAATTCTAAATTTAAGATAAAGAAAAGGGATAAGGATTGAATAAGTGTTAAAGCACTTCAGTGCTTTAAGCGACACCTCGAGACTCCTAAGCCGTCCACCTGGCCTTTGAAGCCTGCCTATTTGAGGCAGAAGATCGTTAGATCCGCCCCTGCCAACATTAAGATGATCAGAATTTCTTGTTACTATTTAAAAACCATACCAGCTTATACAAACTTTAGTTTTCTTTAAATTAATGGTTTCTGGAGATGGACAAATTCACATTAGTCCTGTCATATGTTAAAGCTTTCACCATATTCGATCTTAACCTCAAAGCACCTTAAGAAGTCGGCAAGGAAGATACTAACAACTTGAATCATTAAAAGTAGTTCTAGGTCTTACAATCATCAATCACTGAGTACCGGGTTAGTATTTCATTGCTTCTAGTTTCTGTCCATAAGTAAAAGATTTAATTGCCCAAAACTTAAATCATATCAGTTGCATCTCGCAAACCTAGAAGTGATTTTAAGAGACCCTTTTAAAGGCGTTCTGTGGACAATGCTCGCTCAAGAATTAATTCAAGAAATTCAACTCCTTAAATTCACGTTTTATGGTTTTGCACAGTTTTAACTCTATAAAGTGACAAGGCACGACCAGTGGCGGATGTAGCCATTTGGAGGACCTACGCTGAAAAATAACCAGATTTATAATTACACTTCGAATCGGGTTATTCTAGGGTATGCTATCAGTTCTCGGTTAACTCGTTGACACATTTTGGTTATTTTCGAGTCCTTCAAATGAAGAATACAGTTTTGAAATGTCCATGACAATTTCCACACGTTCTTTTAAACGGAGGACGACAAGATCAATGCTTTATGTGACTCTCCGATTTTTTGGTAAACAAGTCACTCCTTTGACATGCAAAGGCTCGCAAATTCGTACCATTCGCCTTTGCGGCAGGATATTTTAAGAACATGCTATAATTACCTAAAACTACCTCTGGCTATTAGAATAGTCGAAAAAGGAAGATTTGCTATGGAAATTATTTTACTTTTAAAAGCAATTCGGTATGCAACAACGACTAAACACCTAAAATGGAACAATATGCTTCTTCCGATTAACCAATATCCGATGCCGGCGCACACGTGATGTGAAAAAATAGTTTTCCCGACGACCACTGTCCTTGAAATATTCCACACGCGCATTGTCCCCAGCGTACGGGAAGCACAACGCACAACGTGAGTGACGCCGCCCTTCCGATACAATGGCACCCAAAACCTGCGGAGACACCGAACCATTCGATGCATTCCCTGCGGTAGGCGCGCATCCACGCTAAGTTTTCCACCGTTGTGCCGGCCATTGCCGTCGTCGACGTCGGGCTAATCTGACACTTTAATTGTTATTTATTTAACAACCGTACGGGCCGGTTCGTCTGTTCCATCGGAGTGAATTCACTGTCTCGCATCGGAATCGGGGACGGCACGTCGCACGAACACGCGGGCCCTCGGTACGGCAGTGAAATTGAAGCGCTAAATATAAGTCACCAAAGCAAACTCGGGCCGCCGTCTTCCGGTTGTGCGAACGGTTTTTCACCATGACTGCTACCGTGTCGGTGGAAGGAATGTTTGGTTGGAACTGGTAGGATTCCTAAACATTTTGCCCGAAATGGAGCATCAGGAGATATCTTGTGCGTGTGTTTTTTTTTTGTATGTTTTGCTCCGTTGTCCAATAAAATGGAATGTCGCTTTGTGTGCTATTGTTTTATTTTTATCGTTTTTCTATTCCCCATTTGTAGCAGAACGGAATTTGGGAATGAATTTTTGAGATTAGCTTTTGAGATTAGTGATGCTATAATTTTGCCATAATAAAAATAATTGCTCTTCCAGCTCCCATTTCGCAATCAGTACAGTGCAAAGCCACTTCATTCACTGCTACTACACACAGTAAGTGTCATCGCTGTCGGATACGTCACCTATTCCATGTATGCGTGTTGCCGCTGAGTGTCCTACTGACATGCGCGCACTGACCAGCTTCCGACGTTTATGTCACTTTGCTGGGTGCTTCCCGATCCCGCTTACGATCGAGAGTGATTGAGTTCGTCTGTCCCAGCGACAGATTCAGGTGGTTGACCATTTGCCGGTATCCATTCAGTAACAACGAACCGCTTCACCGGGAGCAACCTTTACATCGTCGAACTGTCGAAACTCTTTGCGAGTGGCACCCATTCGAATCGGTGCACACCGATGGGGCCTTTTTATCCTATAACGACTAAAGCTAATTGCGATCGCAGCTAACGAAAGAGAAAAATACAAACCGATAAAAAGAAAGCGTAAGAAAGGTCGCCAATTTCACGATCGAAGTGTGCGTTGATGCGCTAACGCTTCAACGAAAATTCGAACGCTGAATCGATCGGTCGATGTGTCAAAGGTGATTGTTGCATTGTGTGTGTGTGTGTGCGTGTGGAAAAAGGCTTTTAGGACGGTACGGTGATGGCAATACTCTTGATACACTTGCGCCGCATTCTGCTACTGGTCACGGTCGTCTATCTGGTGGGGGCGTTCGTGCAGAAGCTGCTGTACGGTGGTACGGCGGCCATACTGCGCTCATCGCGCACCGTCAGCGGTTTCCTGTTTGCCAAGCGGCTACACCTACAGCCCTGGTTCTACATCTACACGGTTTATCTGTACGCGCTGCTGCAGAACGGGCCCGGCTTTAATCAGCTGAATCTGTTCGATAACTTCTTCCGCTAAGCAGCAGTATAATGCGGATTATCTGTCCAGTGCACTGGCACTACCGTAATAGGCACGCGTGTTGGTGTTTGCCGACCGATCGCTTGTAAGGTGTGTGGTTTCGCACACTCGTCGGACGTGTGTGGTGTGTTTACTTAAGCTGTGTGACAGGGAGCTGCGTACAGGCAGGATCTAAAAATACATACTGCGCCAGTGAATTAGTTCACGTATGAACCGAGAATAACAAAAAAAACCGACGAACACTGTGTATGGGTGCAAGTGTGCGTACGGACTGCTGCGATTATTGCGGTGGTGTGCTGTGACTTTTGCACCAACACGCTGCGATGAAAAACGCATATCGGTACGGTATGGTGAAGACGAACATTCCGAATTAGTTTTTCCGCTCGCGTTTTCCACCCTACTGGAAGTGTGCGTCTGTGTGTGTGTGCTTTTTTTTGTGTCGGCTCGGGACGAATGCGGTTGCAATCGCTGTTGGGGCCACGCGAAACGTCAACCCGTACCAGTTGCAGTTGCGACAGTGTAACCGCATGTGATCGTGTGTGCGTGATCGTACGCGCAAACATTCCCAGGCACACACCACATGGTTGCGGAAAGGCGTAAGAGAGCGCAGTGTTTTGTGCTGTTTGTTTGCGAAAAGTGCTTCGTGATCGTCTTGTCTCGGATGTGTGTTCTAGCGCGCTCCCGTTAGATAAGGGCCATTATTTGGTGGTTACCGTTCGGGTCCGGTAAGGAAGTGTTCTCGCTAATCTAGGGCTCAACGGTAGTGAAAGTCGCTGAGCGATCAGTTTCAAACCAGGCGTGTGTGATGCAACAAGTGGGCAGCGTGTTGGATTTTCGAGTTGTGAAGTGATGCGTTTTGCAACGTTCCTAATGCCACTTTTCTACGAATGCTTCCAGCCACGGTTGCTGTCAGTCTGGTTTGATGCAATAGTTTCATCGAAAGGAAGCTGTAGTGCAAGTGTTGTAAAGGGCATCGAGAATGCGGTCGGAGTTTAAGCGACTAAGCGAGATAAAAGTGTATCAATATTGCGGTGTTTGAAACTATAGAAATACAGCAGTGTTTTGGCGGAAAATGGTAACAATCTTATGGGAAAAGCGTTCCATTGTGAGTGTTGTGAGAGAAATATGCCAGTGTTCCAGCTAGGAAACATCTTGAGGAGAATAAGCAAATCTATATAGCAGCAGAGATCATATTCAACGTCGTTCGACCGACTCCTACAACGCATCAGCATCAGCGGATCTAAACGAAAGCTATCAACATGTCGTATCGAAGTTACAATGTAAGTAACACATTTGGTTCAATCTAGAAGTAATAGAATGTTGATGGAAATTCAAGACGTGTGGAATTCATAGGGAAGATTTACAGGATGGGAAAAAAAGTTCGAGGATTGTTAAAACGTACGTCAACTACTGGATTGGAACTGCTATCATGTTATAAAGCGTTTCATGTATATAAATGTTCAGCGAAAAAACAACCTGCCGATTAGTAATGTTTTCCAACTTTCGGTTAAATCAAGTTTTAGTCCTATTTTATTTTTTATTTCGCTCTTCAAGTTATAGAATCCAATACAAGCTTATGGACAACCAAGTTTCTTGAAAATGTTTATCATTTTTTAGCAAAATTCCTTTAACTCCAGATCTATTTTGATAGTTTTTGCCTATTTGCAACGTTCCGTAACCACATTAATCCAGAATAACTCAAAGGTGTCATGTCTTTGGAATAATATTGGTTCCGTTTGCTCAGTATCTCTCCAACCTGAGCAAGATGTAGTGACAGGATGCTTAATAAGATCAAAACAAAGAGATTCGTTGTATCTTCATATCAATGATAAATGACTTCTGTCTGTCAGGTAGACTAATATTTTGTGAATTCCAAAGATTTCATTTAAATCCCATCCGGACCGCTCCCCCGTAGCAGTGATTGACTATCCTGCAACGTGGTAAACTAAGTCTAATACGGCCAGGCCGTCATACAATAAAAAAAAAAAAAAGATTTCATTTATTGAACATTCTGCGAAACATTCAACTTAGACTTAGCAACTTGGAATTAAAACTCGATTTAGTGAGCAACTTTGGATAAAATATATACGTAATAGTAATAGTAATATTTGGCTATTCATGCACCTTGAGGATACTTGAGGCTTTAAAATTAACATTTAGAATACTTAACTTCTTCCATTGAGTAGCCACCTGCTTCTAGCGACACAGTTGTATTTGCAAATCCAAGCATTTTAGCGAAGTTCCGATGAGGAGCCTCTGGGTTTAGAGTACAAAAAGTCTTTTTATTGTTTTGACGCCATCAGAAGATCTACTGTTTGAATTACTATGCGACTTAACAGATCGGTATCAACTATATTTTGAAAGTTTTCGATGACTTTCAGAGTGCTTTTTTATCGAATACACTCTTTAACATACACCTTGAGGAACACACACAAAAATATTGAGCAAATAAGTTGAGGGTGCTGTAGAAAACCTTCTCGAAAAATCAAACAAACCCAATTTGACCAGATTTGTTATCAAAAATTACTATAGACCCGAATTTGGAAGCAATTACAACATAGTAGTACACCCTTTTTTAGCTTAAAAGGAATATATTAACCAAGGATTAAGTTGCAGACATTCCCGGTTTTTTTGTTTTTACTCTTGCCCTAATTAATGGTATGTCTGTGTCATACCACTCCAATAGCAAGAAAACGGGGAAAATCGCTTACCAATCCTTCCCGAATTTATGAGCAACAAATTAGGAATTGAGAAGTCATCCGTGCACCGCCGTTGTCATCGTTTCTGAGTCAGTCGTTCGTTTCTATTTTAGAACCGTATTCCATTCTAGGCACTGTTCCCATTGCAGCGCCCATCAGCCAGCCCGTACCGAAAACTTATGAATCATCGGGGATGTGCCAACGTCTTACGAGCACCCGGAGCAATTTATGACACTCTTACCGGTTCTCCGCGCGTTACTTATGCCCAGCGCCAACGACCAAAGACGACACTTTGTAGAACGTTCCCGCCTCTGACGAATAATGTGGAAATCTGTGTGCCGAATTACAAGGATGGTTCGGCTGTGGCATTCAATGCACAGTGACGATCATAAAACGTGTTGCAGAGTGTGTGCTGATGGATGTGAAGCGTTCCGTTGCGTGTATTGTTTACACGTGTGTGCCCAGGTTTTTCTTCTTCTCTCTCTTAACACCCCTAGGTGGGTGTTACAGTCACGAGAGTACATCAAACACGGCTCCTGTACGCTCCTCTCGAGATACCGATGGAACCGCTTACGAAGCTGGCAGAAGTGGGTCTTTTTCACACCCTTTTCCATGTGGATGGGATGCAGTTTTTTGGGATTGGCATGGATATGTGTGTGCAGTTTTTTTTTTGCGGCAGATAGTTAAAGTTTTTAATTGCATTTGCGATGAAAAACAGGTCATGCGCTGGTAAGGCGGGCTATATATAACTTGTAAGTCATTAGGAATATGCTGTTTTCGCGATACTTTTCGGTCGGTCGTGTGAAATTGGACGAATCCAGTTGATGCTGAATATTTGCGCTTGGGGAAACGCTTTTCCCCATTTTTTTTGCCCAACAAACCACTTTATGAGTAGTTAAATTTTATATCTTTGGATGTGGAATGAAGCAATTCGACTGGGTGGATGTGTTGAGCTTGTTTTATTGTATTATGGTAAAACTAACCGATGTTAGTTTTATTTTCTCGATGTTTCTGAGGGGTTTTATACTTGAGGCAATACTTAAAACTGGAGAGTCTCAATTAACTTATTTATGTTTTGTAAATTAAAGATGAATGTATGCTGAATACTGAGCAAATCACATGTAGGATATTGACTTACTATTCGGCATACAGTTCTGCATCAGGTCCTACAGAGCGTGTTACGGCAATTTCCTAAAATGTCCCAATTTTTTATTGTTGGTACTAGAATCTTTGTTAAAGATACTTTTGTTTTTTTTTGTATTATAAATATTTAGTATTGATAGGTTGAAAGGGATTTTTAACCTCGCTTCAAAATATACCTATCGCTATCAGTTAAATAGTATGAGAGCTGAAGATGAATTATTAGATCGCATCTTCACATCTCATTTGGACTAAATAAAATTAAGGGAACTCAGTGTACACAATTTTTAGACCCAGAGCGGAATAAAATAGTAGCACCTCCATCACTAGTCAGTTCTACTGCGTAGACCACTTCGCATGTGATGAAGGAATGAGGAGGACTTTACTTAAGGGCCACAAACAAAACATTTGTTGAAAATAGCTTTGGAAGATGTTAGACCAAATTGAGTCATCTAAGTTAACATCCAATACAAAATAGAGGAGATCCTCCAACCGATGAGGCTCCTGACTCAGTGCCACACAATAAGAAAAACATCTTCCCAGTGTTGTGAATACTCGCAAAGTCTATTACACTTCCAGCATTACACAGCAATTGAAATTTGAACACAAGGTTGTCAAACAATTTCCAATATATGAACCCTGTCGCTTTAAGTGTCCAAACAGGATGCAAATATAAGATTGATATTGATACGCATCTGTCTGTTTCAGTATCCTTGGTCAACGCCGAGCTACACTGCGAGCTCATCATCGTATTCTACATCGTCTAGTCTGCCAAGCTCCTATCGGAGCTCCAGAGTATGTATTTCAGAAGTTCGCCCATCCAATGTCCTGTCGTGTTGTGTTGTGGTGTATGGTCAGTGTACTGTCCGAACGACCCAAATTGGTTTCATGTGTTTATTTCCCAAATTGATTTGTTTACTTACATTCCCCGGATTTTTTTACGCTTATTCCTCTCATACCAAAAGAAAATGGAAATCTGGTGCGTCATATGTGTTACAACAAATTATCCCTTTACCCCATATTGGCTTTGTCTGTTTCTGTTCTTGTTACTGTTTTGTGTTTTTATTTCCATACTCCAGATAATATACTGATAAGTCTGGTAAAGGAAATTGGTGTGTTTATTGTTTGACGGGTGGAAAACACTTTTCCAACCGATTGTTTCGTACCTTTCCCGTGTGTTTCCGGTTCTGTGTATCTTCCTGTGTAAGTGTGTGATTTAAAATGGCGTTCAACCGTCGTCACCGATAATGCCAACGTGTGGCATTGCAGTATACGCTAGTACGCCGGTTTTGTCGCTCACTGATTGACAGGTTGGCTTGGCCCGCGATATTTACGTCGTTGCGTTTGGATGTGCTATTTCTGTAGTATCGCGACCATCCCTAGCGTCAAATAGGGGCAACTTGCCTGAGCGTGACGGTAGAATTCTGTACGCGTGAAGATGAGTGCGGATGCCAACTGTTGGTAGACTAGGTGACGATTGGTTAACGCTGCTAGGCCCTTCTTACGTCTGTGAAGCACTACACCGTATTCTGTTACACTTCAACGTAAGTAAATAAAAACCGCAAAAAAACGAACGGATACAACGGATAAAATTGGCGCCAGGAATCGTGAATTGCTTGTTAGCATTGCAGTTACATGTCTGAATTTAGCTCATGCAGGCTTTTGGCGGACTTCGAGCAACGGAGGATTGATGGATGGGGTTTTGCATGCTGGTGTAACGGCAGAAATGCAACCGTTTTGCTGGCATGCAACGTCCTATCTGCTGGCGCTAGAAGGAATTCCCATAAATCAATTTCATTTTCTTTTTATGTACCGTTTGCATGGCGAGACGTAATTCGAAGTGTTCTTGAGGGTTAAGATCGTCAAAGAAACTACAAATGTACTTCAACTAGTTGAGTTTGAAATATGTGTTCATATTTACATTTGTTTACATTAAACAACAATAAAAGCCAGTACATTAATGCGTTTCGTTTGTCTGTCTCCTCTTTTAGTTCTCGACCGAACCTTCAACTACGTCCCGGTTCGGTTCGTTGAGTTCCACGAGCAGCTACCGTCCATCCTTTTCTTCCGGGAGCTACCGAACACCACGATCCACGTCGACGTCGACGACGTCGGCCACAGCTCCAAGCTCAACCGTTTCCTCCTTCATCAGTCGGTACTCGAGTTTAGCGGCCGACAAAGAAAAGGAAAGGGAAAGAGACAAGGTCAAGGAAGAGGAACGCAGGAAGGAGCGCGAATTGCGGGAGAGAGAACGCGAAAAGGAACGCGATCGTGAGAAGGAACGTTTGATCGAAACGTCCAAGAAACTCGAAGCAGAACTGAAGGAAAGCAAACCGGCCCCATTGAAAAAGTCCTCCCTGATTGCGGCTAAGTATGGTTCCAGCAAGGACGTAACGGCTACCGATGATTCATCCACAAAAGGTAGTACATCTGCTAAACTCCAAGCCACTAAAGACGCTGCGTTGAAACCGAAGAAAGACAATGCACCTCCAGTGACGTTCACCACACGATATGGAAGGGCAGGAGTGGCTCGGGAACAATCCCGCGAGCCAAGTCCGGCAACGAGAACAAGCTCTTCAACATCTATTGCCACACGTAGCAGACATCGCGATCCAAGTCCTGCACCAACGACTGTCACCGAAAGAGCACGTTCGCGCGATCCGAGTCCTGCCGTGGAGACTAAGCGTACCGGGGGTTATGCGTTGGCAATAGCCAGTAAGTTGTCCGGCACGAAACTTCCGCAACAGAATGCTCCGAATGAATATCGTCGACAATCGAGCGGCACTGCATTTGGACCGAATAGGGCGCGATCCCGTGATCCTAGCCCTACGGTTCGAACGAGAACATCACGCGAACCAAGTCCTATGGAGCAAAGACGCCTACAGTTAGCTAACAAGATGATCGCGACAGCAGCTCGGTCTCGTGATCCAAGTCCTGCACCGGTTCAGCAGTTGAAACAGTCAGTTACGGCAAATAAGACCAATAGTAGTGCCGATCAAAAACAACGATTCACGAGCTCCATAACGATCAAAACAGGACCAGGTGTTCGGTCACGCGATCCTAGTCCAGCGGAACCGAGAAAAATCCCAACGTTCGGTAATGCGAGTAAAGTGCGATCGCGAGATCCTAGTCCAGCGGACACGAAACGAACCACATCGTCTTTGAGTGGGCGTGCGTCTCGCACAGGCAACGATTCTGGGATAGCGAAACCATCGACATTTGGCAGTGCCAGAAAAACGCGTGATCCAAGTCCCAGTGTCAACAGCAAGGTGCGTAGTCGGGATCCAAGTCCGGCGACCGTAACACGCCGTTCTTCCCGTGAACCAAGCCCTGCCGAATCCGTACGAGAAAAGTATGGACTTGGAGGACCCGGAGCGTATCGACCGTACGGTCGTTCGAATAGCGCACTCGGTGCTGGTCATCGGTTTGGCGCTAATGCTAGTCCTGTTCCAAAGAGTCCAATAGCGGATCTTGCACTGTCGTACATGACGTCCAGTGAGGCAATAGCGGCACGAACGAGTCGTCCTTCCTCAAGACTGCGGCTTAACTCACAATCTCGCGAACCATCGCAATGTTCATCCCCGTTGACGGCGAGTCAGATATTTTCTCCAGAACCACGAACAGTACCGAATGATGATCAACAACGAGAGGGTTCTACATCATCGGAAACCACTGCCACTAGCTCATCGTCCGAAGAATCGTCGGAAGAAACGGAAAGTAGTGTCGAGCCCGAACCGAAGATATTTATCGAAATAACGCTTGTAACGCGTGGAACGTCACCAACGCCACCGGGTGCAACCCCGCTTATAAGAGCCCGCCGGGCAGACATGTGTAAAACCATCGAAAAGACTATTCAGAAGCAGCTGGTTCCAGTTGAAACGGCTGACAAGCAGGTACAGTCAGACCGTATGGATGATTCGACAAAGTATTTACGCTATGGACAACCATCCACAAGAAGCTGGTCACCATTCTTAGACCAAAAGTATGGTTCATCTTCACCGACCCTTGGATACACGCGTTACTCAAGTACTTCTTCCCGGTACAGTCGCGATAGTCCAAGCATTAGCCGTGAAACAAGCGTGAGTTCCTCGAAGAGTGATGTACCCGAGAAGCGTGAACTATCAACACTAGCTGCCAGAGTGAAGGAGCTTAGTCTGTCGAAATCAAATAGCACCAGATCCACCGCAAGTCGTTCATCGACGGGATCACCGGGTGGTAAGCAGAAGACTCCGCCAAAACAGAAATCTCCAGAAAAACCTCCACCAGCACCGTCAAAGGATAGTCCATCACCGGTTCGATCTGTGGCGAATAAAGACTTCCGCAAGTCGGCACTGAACATGGGTCCCGCTCCTGAACGACCCCGGAAATCTTCCACCTCCTCGAGCAAGTCTTCCAGTTCATCGGCATCGACGGCAACGCCGGTCGCTGAAACGAACGGATCGACGAGTCGCATTCCAAACGTTCGGCAACAGAATGGCACCAAGGTGATGAAACGTTCGGACCGATCCGCTTCTACGAGTTCGGAAGATGCGAGTAGCAACAGTGGTTCCTCCGGTACCGATACAGACCGTGAGCAGTCGATCACACGTACGGCACCGAATGAGCAGGAAGATCTGAGCACCGCTACGGATGCGTCCAACGCTAACAATGAGCTGCTTTTACGTGCGATCCAGTTGGCAACGAATTTTGTGAACAATCAAAATCGTAATGCGACCAGCTGGTATGATAATGCGAGCACAACGAGCATGTCCGAAAGTCTTCCGGCGGACCCGAGTGGGAAATCTGGCTGGGAGGCGGGAACACACTACATGGAGAGCATAAAGGATGACTCCAGTAACGAGGAGGATGAAGAGGATGAGGCGGATGAACGTGGGCAGGAAAAAGAAGGAGAGGAGGATGGCCAGAAGACTAGTTCCGAATACCAGCAGGCGATGTGGTGGCGGCGTTCGGGCAACTTTGAGCAGACGGCTACGGTGCAGGAATCGGTGCCGAGTAACCGGAGCTTCACTTATCGCATTAGGCGCGTGGAATCGGGTGAAAAGCCGTGGTGGTTATCGGATGATGGAAATAAACAGGAATCCGAGCAAGAGCAGGACACGACGGAACCGTCTAGCACAGCTGGACAGGATATGATGGGTGGTGGGGCGGATGCCGCGACCGATGATGGACGTACTACGGCAACAAGCATATTCGAGAGCCAAGCATTGAGTCCATTCCGTCCGATTAGGGTGACGCGCATTGAGTCCGGGGAACGGGCATGGTGGTTGAAGAGCACGGAGAATGTAGCGGCAAAGTCATCCGGCGAGCGGAGCAAACAACCTAGCAAGGAACAAACTCCCGACTCGGCGGGCAGTGATAAGAAGAGTCCCGGCTATACGGTGTTTAAGCTAGAGGCAGAAGATGAGGCATGGTGGGAACAGGCAATGGCGGATATTTCACGCAAGGATCAGACCTCGGGAAGCAGCCCGAGTAGCACCTCGAGTAGCCGGGAACCGTCGAAGGAGCCAACACCGGAACCACGAAGTCAAGGCATCACACTCACACGTGTCGTATCGGGTGAGAAAGCTTGGTGGTTGTACAGTTCCGAAAAGGTGAACGAATTGAGTCAACCTGCCGACAACGCAATCGATAGTAATGATTCGGTACGTGAGTGTAGCCCGGTGAAGGCGAAACCGTTCAAGATAACACGCATCGAGTCGGGGGAGCAACCCTGGTGGATGACGGAGACTTCCGATGCACCGGTTTCACGCTCCGGATCCAAATCGAACGTTGTGAGCAGATCGAACAGCTTCAACTCGAAGACGAGCGGTAAACAGACCAGCCCAACGAAATATCGTATAACGCGCGTCGAGTCTGGGGAACGAGCCTGGTGGATGTCCGGCGACAGTCCGGATGAGAGTGCCGGAAGTCCGCGCAAGCTGTCCTCCTTCGTCGAGCAACACGGCGAAGAGGAAGCGGACCTGCAGAATGCGGACATCGAGGCACAGGTACAACAGGAGCTGGAAAGCATCACAAACTTTGTGGCTGGTTTGCCGAAATTCCCCACCGGCGAATACGCGATCGAAGCGATTACAAGCGAAACACCGCCACTGGGTGATCGTGCCAGTCCGGAAGGTGAGGCGGGTGGTCGGGCTTCCCCTTACGATAACATTCCTTCGACGATGTCTGTACCACCGCATCAAGCGACCGGTCAATCTGTGCATGTCACCTCGGTGGAAAATGGCACGAACGTTTCCACGGACGCTGGAAGTTTCGGCACGCGGAAAGACACACAATCGCCCGTGTTCATCTCCCGGCACACTAATATTGACGATTTGCTGGGCGGTTCTTGCCATCCGCTCAGTCCAATGATGGATAGGATGTTTATTATGGATGGACTGCAGGAGATTACACCGAAGGACGTCCGAGTGCATGACAGTACGCCGCAATTTATCGATTACGCAGGACAACAGAGGTAAGATTAATGGTTTTTGTAGATTAGCTCAATTTAATTTGAATAATAAGAGAGTATAATATCAAGAGCAAGAAAATTAGATTTGAAATCCTAACCGCCTCTTAAATTTGAATTTTAGTACAACGATATTTTAGTACCAGATCGCTTCGCTGCGTTCACCACTCGAAGCGCGGTTTGTGTCTCGACTAAATCGACTGTTGGCGCTCAGGCTAAATTCACCACTCTCATTTTCACTTTCTCTCTTTCGCAGGCAACGTAAGGCGAGCACGGTAAGTTATTTCAAAATTATTATTCATTTTTATACATTTTTGAATTTGCAATTTTTATACAAATTTAGTTACTTTAGTAAATGTACAATTTTTTTCTGGTAACCCGGAAATATAGCAACACATGTGGGGTGCCACACTATATTCCTATGAGTCTGTCTGTATATTTCAATCTGATGAGCCGACACTCCCACCTTTCTTCTTTATTACCACCTGTGTGATTTTCCCGACGTTTGTGGGCGAAATTAAACTAACGTCCTGCCAGGTTTCCTCTGCAAAATGGAAGCAAATGTAACGTTTTCCCTATAGCTGCGGTGCTAGTTGGCAACAGTTTAAATGCGTTCTGTACCACAAGATATTTGATGTGGAACATTGCGTGGTCGGTTATTTGTGATGGCGTGATGGCAATTTGCTGCCATTTGCTATCCATACCGGTGCTATTTTAGGACGAATGCATCCATTGCCAACTATATCACACGGTTGCGTGATATTAATACGCAGCTGTGATGTAATTTTGAACTTTTCGCACCAAAAATTTACAAAAATAAGATGGAATTGAGGAAATTTTAAATAAACGACCCGCTTGTAACATGGGTCATCGACCTATATGAGCCGTTTGACCTAACTGCGCGCATTCGTCAGGTGTGATTTGCAAATTTTCGTCACGGGTGGAGACAGTATAAACTGTCATTAGACCGTACAACCGGTGAATAAATAGTTCCCGACTCCAACATCCTTGTGAAAACATGGGAACTAAATATAAAAATCAGCAGGCTTGAATTAATTCCATGCATCGAGGAGTTTACGACTGGACGGTTGGTTGAACGGTTCCAAAACCGTACTGCCGATCGTTGTTCTAAAAACGAAACTACGTCGAGACAGCATCCCACAAGTGCATAGCTTGAAGTGATAATAATAATTGTATCAAATGAGCTTTTAATGGATAATTGCTAGCACACGCTTCCCCTCACTAATTAAAACACGATGAGCGGCTAAGTAAATAGGGATGGATGGTTAGAGTTAATCTAAATTGATCATTTCGCATCCAACGGATCTGCTGAGCTCAAAACAGAATCAACCCCCATAGAAACCACATGTTTGCGAATTTATTTCCAGCCCGAGCCCGAAACCTGATGCGCATTTTCCACGCGTTCTGTAAGCGATATGAGCAAACCGCCCATTAGGCGTTTGGTTGACGTAAAGCGTAAAAAGAACCACGCCGTTGGTAGGTTTCTTTTAAACAATTTTTATCGTTTAAAAATAGTCATTATTTCATCAGCAATGAGCAAAATCATCCATCTTTACGCCGTTTATGATAGGTATCGGTCGGTCAAATATGTGGAAAAGACGGCTCTCTTTGCCCCGTGTGTGCGTTCGCCCACAACACAAACATTGCGTACGATGCGTCAGATGCGTTCCGCTATATGACGCGTCCAGGATCCGTCCAATACAGGTCGGAGAAGGGGCGGTGGTGAGGTTTGAAGAGTAAAGCAAACCGCGAACTAACAAGAAACGGTCAATATTTGATCTGGTACCTCCCCCACCCGATACATCACAAGGCAACACCGGTAGAGTAGAAAAGAGAGAAAGAGAGAGACAGGTCAGGAAATTGCACGCTACGCGAATGATCATTTTCTTTGTTGGCCTTCGAAAGGCAACATTGTTTGCGGTAGCACCGGTGCCACTTGGAAATGGGCAGGAATGGCAACACCACCATTTGCTTGCCGAGTGAACGCATACTACTGCACACTGCGTTCGGTACATGTTCTTGATGTCAGCTGGAATTAGGGTGGCTGGGATTGGACGTAACTTCGTATACATTTCTTGCAGAAGATACTAAGATATTGATCGTCTAAAAAATGGAATAAAAATTCAGAAATTCGATCTTAAAATGAAAATTTATACTGCTTAATAGGAACAGAAAGACGAGGGAACAATTCCTTTCTGTATGCTACACCTTGAAATTGCCAATATTTTTTTAATTAATTTCTATGCATCAGTTGCATTAGAACGAAACATATTTTTGTGCTATAATTATAGCACAATAAGTACTAATAGGCTATATTTCCGACTTTAAAACATTCAACTTCATAGCGATGTATATTTTCTGTGACTCTAAACAATTAAAATATGAGAATTAGAGCACCCGAAAGTTTGCTATAAAAAAAAAAATGCATCAAACCACCCTTCGCGCCGGCTGCCCTTGGTAATGCAATCCTGCCTGGGGAATCGTAGAAGCCATCGTGGCGTACGAACACAGCCGGCCACAAATCGTCGCCCTCCAATGTGTGCGTGTTTCGCCGTGCAAAAACGGTGACAGACCCGGCTTCGTTTCGTTCCTTCTTCGTCGTTTTTGTTTTCTAACACCACCGCGTAGAACCGGGAGGAAGAAACACGTGTGGGGGTAGAACGATTGCTCCCGCCGTTCCTTAAGGGTAGCGATGAAAGAAATGGTGCACGCAGCGTACTGAAATCGGACAACTACACCGAAACGGGATGACCTACACAGGTGTGCTCCAGCTCCCGTGAAGAAGCCGGTGACCGGTCGTTCCCGGTCGGGTTGGTGGAGAGTAGTAAGAGGGGAAGCGGGAAGAGGAAAACCCGTTTCAAGGCAAGCCATCACAACACGGTGTGCGGTGTCGGTGTTGGTTAGTGTCGGTTGGCCACTGTCAGTGAGCAAGCGGAGCAAGAGAGCGGCGAACGTCTTGCGAACGCGTGCAGCACGAGAGAGCGAACCCCGAAACGAGCTTTTTGGCCTTTCAACCGTACCAACGCTAAGTCAGTCGCTGAAAGATCGTTGCCGCGGAAGCTTTGAGCCGATCGCCGTGTGCGAGAGTGTACGCGGTTGCCCGATCCAGATTCCGGGCTCGAGATATATTGCACGACACATCTCGTATCGATCGTTATCAGGCGTGCGCGTGAGAGTGAATGGGAGATCGGTGTTGCTATAAACCGCTTCGTTCCACTTCCAGTGCAGGCAGGACAGGCGATTTTGGGAGTGCAACTTTAATGACACAGCGTAGTAGCGCGGAATGTGATCGTGCAGGAAAATAGTACAACGCAGGCGGTGTTAGGTGAACACGAAAATAGAACCATATTTCACGGTCTACACCCACCGGGCGACCGGTTGGAAGCGGAGCTAATGGTGCAATTTAGGTGTAGTGGAATAGAATTTATGACCGAGAGCCACGTGTAGTGTTACGCCTTTGAAGTACGCAGTGGAAAAGATCGATTGTTTGCCCTAATTTTACTGTGCAAGCTAGAGGCATTAGTTTGAGTGCCAATGTATGGAGTGACTGCCCAAGTGCGTCAAGAAGTTCGCGATAAAGAAGTGGAGCTAAATGTTGATCGTTGTGTAAAATAGAGCGAAGTGCAAGTGAGTGAGTTTTTCCTCAGCAGTGCAATTTTCATTATCACGTTCCACCGTCGTAAACGAAAGAACGAAGTAAGTCAAAAGGCGAACTCAATTCAAACACAACTCCTCCAGAAGCTTGGACGGAAGGCGAACTCAATGTGCTGTGGTTTGTTCTCTCGTCTGGGCAACGCGCTGTTTGGCAACCGGAAAAAGTAAAAGTAAAAAATCAACTACAATGGAATGACCACTGGGGCAAAGGAATGTTTTTTGGGGAAGTTACGCGTTATGTAAGGGAAAGAATAAGAATTTCAATTTCAAAAGTTCCGTGACGGATCTGATGGAAAACACGGTGAAGGTCACCTTGGATGTTTGGTGCTTGGGTTTGTACAGGGAGTAATGAGAGGAGTTCGTTTTAAAAATGGATGGTCAGCTTGTGGAGATAGCTGTTTTAACATTGTTCAAAACCCCCATAAAAGCGAATTCCTGAACTGTAAATCAAACGTTCCAATGAGTTGGTGGGCACATATGTGCCCATCGCAAGTTCTATCGCATTGCATAACGAATGGAAATCGGTACAGCTCCGCAATCGAAATGCGAGCCTGGTGAGGCGTTTTAAGAATTCATGTCCACGAAGGACGGCGTGGCATGGTAAGCGCTCTATCGATTTGGGGGGGGGGCTTCAATGTGCGCGTGTAGAAAATTTAATTATATGCAAAAGGCTACACCACGGAGAACGGGCAGGTAAAAAATAGAAAGCTCCACTGCATTCTGGGCGTATTGCGAGAACGTGTGTACAGCGTGGTGATAAACGCACCTCACGAGGGCCTCGAACAGCTGGCACCGTCACAACCGCGGTGTCATGACCGGGACATAGAGGGTTGACTGGGCCGTGAGCTACAGTTCATTAAATTGAGGTGCAGTTAGTCGCAAATTATTTTCCTATCACTAACCTGTTACTGTTTCGAGGGGTATTGCCTGTCTCACAATGTGCTCCGGTGACGAGAATGGATCAGTAAAGATAACTGACAGTTTTTTCGTCATATTGGTGTTGACACTGACAACCATCTGGAAGGTGTGATATGAGTTATCTTTACGGTGTGATCGATATCGTACATATCTAGTTGGATTGGGACCTTCGAACTTGCCAACCCTGAGTTAGTACTACTCTTTTAGAACATAGTTCACTTAGTACTTACTCTTTTAGAACATAACACTTAAACTATAGAAAGATAACACAAGGTATGTTATGCATGTACAGTTCAACTAATAAATCTTGAAGCTTCATTGGTTGTTCAGGAATCCTGTTCAATGAATAAACTACTGATGGCTATTTCGAATTAAAAAGTTAGTGATTTTACTATGTCTGAATCTATTCATGAGGAAGATCTCTAGAATCACTAAGAACTGTTGAATCAATGTTTTTTCTAATGACCTTAGAGACCTAGAGAGTTTAGCATCCAAAGTTTGAACTTGTTGCGACTCCTTCATTATCCTTTCAATGAATAACATGTCTCTGTGTCAAGGTAATATTTAGGTTCTGGAGTTATATATCTCACCATCAATATTATTGTCGATTCTGAGTTTTAACCCAAACTACAGTAGATTCTGATCTTTTGAATGTGAATAACTCACATTCTCCAAAGTCTCCAAAGACTTCAGACCTTATGATAGTCATGAAGAAGTAGTTAGGGATTTGGGTTTATGTATTAAGTTTTTACGCAAATTTACCCGAGAGTCATACATTGACTTTTTACATAGCATTATGGGATATCAGCGAGTCTTGAGAGCTCTTGCTTGTGCTCTTGTTGATGGCAAAAGAGTTTGCAGGACATTTCACCTGATATGTGATACTGCTGGTTGTCGTCCTTACCAGCTTCTTAGTTCTTTTATGATCGCGAATCCTAAAGTAACTCTGGATATCTAAAAGCGAGTTCTTTAATGTAACCAGCAACCCAAACATTAGCTATCGGAGTGCACGGAGTTCAAACCGATTAGCTTTTGTGCTATTTTTGGCACACAATATAGCGGTTCAAGGGTTTTTTGGGGAATTGTATAACTTCTATAACTATGGATAACTTCTCCAAGTTTTAACGATGTTACACTCAAGTAAGACGAATACTAGCCCATTCTGGATCCGGATAGGTCAAGTTAACAATAAACCCAACCAAAGTTAGAACTACTACTGCCGACATGAGCGCAAAACGTTCCAATGCGCTGCTGCACAAGAAAACGGGACTCTCTGTTTTGCGGGAAAACTGGCTTGCGAAATGGTTTGCCGTTTCCCCCATATTAGCTAGCTGCCATTTGCTGCTAGAAGTTCATTTGTGCTGCTGTAAAGTGTTGTTTCCTTCTTGCTCTGGTAAGATTTCCCAACAAACGGGCGTGCATTTTTTTTCCTTCTTTTGCTGTGTCTGTGTGCTGTTGTTGCTGTACTTTCTTCAGATTTGCTCGTTACGGATCAGGATCGATGAAAAATGGTGCCTTTGACCTCCGCGAGCAGCAAGAAGCAAAAAGCTCATATTCTTGTGCGCTCGCACACCCCTCCCGATAGTTCGTAGGCATCTCCACAGTCCGCCCAGCTAATCCGTTAACGATCGCGACGAAGCAAAACCAAAACAAAGACTAAAACCCATCCAAATCAGATCATAATTTCCCGCCGTTAAACCTCTCCCCGTTAACCCGGCTGTGCGCGTGCTATCTCGGCGCGTTCACGGTTATGCTAACGCCGCAACCTCAAACCCATCAGCCGGAAACGATGGCTTATTTATCGATCTGGTGCCGTTTGGGCCGTACATTCGCAAACGGGCAACAAGCTGGCTTCACGATCACGAGATTTGTTACGCTTCCAATGACACGAACCAGCCCAAACCGTGCGCTTACCTGCGCGTTTTATAGCGCTGTTGCCTGGGCGATCTTGAACTTGAGTTGGTCTGAAGTTTCTCCAAGCGCGATCGAGCGTTTAAAGCGAATTTCGTCTCTTATTACAACGGGGAGAATTTTTCAAAAAAAGAAACGATTTTTTATTCTGTCTTAAAAGCAAAAGCAAAAAAAAAAAAGGATCTCACCTTAACGTCCCTGTTACCGGTCAGTCACCATTCATTGATAAGAGTTTTCACCGGTCAATTTATTTACTGATTGAGACGACGTTCTGCTCGATTCATTTGTGTCGCGTGTGTGTTTTGCAGGACACCACAACCCCGGGGAAAAACAGGTTTGCACAAATGCAGAAACGAACCCAAATAAAACAGCACATATACCGACGGTGACGACGGTGGCTACAGATACATAAGGCTTGCAGTGTGCCAGACCCCAACCACCATCTGGGCAGCTTGATTCTCGCCGTGGCGACCGTCGGGGCGGTTTTTTTTTGCGGTTCAATTTTGTATTTTTTTCGTTGGTGTCTCCTCCAATGGTGCGCAGGCAAGGCATCGGGCGAAGAATAAAATAAACGACGACGAACGTGAACAGGTTTAGGGGTTTTGCTCCGGTACCTCCGGAGAAGCATCTGTGCGGAATCAAAAAGGGCTACTGCGCCGCGTGGAAAGTGGACGAGTTAAAGGGGACAAAGACAACGACAAGATTGGCAGCATAAACCTGTTCTGGATTTAGGATGAGGTTGTTTTTTTTTCTTTCTTTCGCTGTTGTTGCTCGCCTGCTCTGTGCAAACAATGTGTAACAGTTGGGGATCGATTCTTTTCCGTGTCGCGCAAACGGTTGTGCAGGTTTTACGGGCAGAATGGAGGCGAATAGCTAGCGAGAGCAGCACCGCTTGATTTGCAATGGGAACCTTTCGGGAAATCGAGTGGAAGAATTCGAATGATGTGTTTGGATGAACTTTTTCCCCTTTCGTGCACGATGGGTCCAGTTCCCGGTGTCCGGAGCTGGAGCGTCTGCCTGCATCTACCTGATGGACGAATGGTGTGTGCCGCTAGAGAGTGGAAATGTGTTTGCGAAAGTCCCGAAAATGGATACTCAGTGTCCTTTTTGCACTCCGGCAGCATCGAGCAAAACAAATCGTTGCCAACGAATTGAAGAAAGGAGGAATGAAATATTCATAAGCGAATACATTGAGTTGCAAATAGCACGTACCGTTTGGTCGGTGGAAGGAGAACGAGATGTTCCGCGGATTGGTGGAAAAACTTTGGAAAACAATTTCGCCTGTGCCCGAAAATTGAGCGATTCGTGTCGTAAATGGGCAAGCGGCAGAAGCGAACGCGAACGGGCGAAATCGAACCCCAAAGCCGAGCGTACCGAATAATGAATGATCAGGTGTCGGAATGGCAAACGTCGGATGCAATCGAGCAGAAAAGCGAACAATGACCATTTTCGGGGATGGGATGCAGTTCGGGGGGCCCCAGACCTGCCAGACCATATTCGCGACGAGCGTCTGATAGTGGAAAAATTGGAGAATGGTTTGGTCAGGGCGAAGTTGCAAACCAAAAGACCGAAAAGGTGTAGAAGGTACGTCTTTCTTTCGTTTCGCTACTCCGGTACGATCCGCAGCAAAGATCGCGCGTATGTCATTAGCACCGAAACACAACCAAATTTGAGCCCATACGAGTTACTACACCTCACACACACACTCTTTCACAAAAATGATTAAAGTGCAGCGATGTTAACCTTCTTTGTGTTTTCATTTATTTCGCTTCATTTCGACCGAACCGTAATTGCGCCGAAATTAAACACGAACTTTATTATGGTTCGCCAATCACAACAGGAAGCATTGCGAGCGATGAGGGCTTTTAAATGAGGGAAGGCATCATTTTCGTGATGGTTGGGGAAATAATATTCATCATCATGTGCCGAGAATGGCAATGGGATACGGTGGAACGGCATGCGTGCGTGTTGCAAAATGCGCAATTTTTATTACTTTAAAGGTAGTTGCAGGATGGTGTTGGAAATTGGATTGGTGATAATATTTTTCTATGAAAAAAGGAGGTTTCTGGAATTTAATAAATAATTATTTAAGATTAATTTGTTTTCCTTTTTGAATGTATTTTATTTGAAATTTAATTATGTTAAATTTGTTTCTTAAAAGTGTGCATGCGGTATTACTTTTGATGGTGCTCAGTATTTCCCGTCTGCAATAATTGATAAAGATAAATTCTGTAAATACTCGGTTTGGGTCTTGACTAATTCGAATATATTGTAGCTCTGTTCCTAAAGACGGTATACTATATAATGTGTCTTGGCTAAATAACTTTTTGTGCGCTACTAGTTTAAGGTGTTCAGTTAATGGCGTTACATGTTCTGGCGCAGGCGGTCAACATTTTTGCGTTACGTAATAAATGGATGTTCCCTTAAGCTTCTTATTGATGTATCAATTACGTACAGCAGGATCAGTAAATCAATACTCCTGCACATGAAAATGATCGATTACGAATGATTTTACAGAATCATCTAAATGCCTTTGGGATTTTTGGGGAAGCAAACAAGAAAACGGCTGGGAAACAAAGACCGGAATCGTTGATTACAATATTGAACTGCAAGTGTCTGTAGAAAGTGGCAATATCTTCCCATCTAAAGGAATGAGGAAAAAAAGGCACAAACGCTCACATAGTAAATTGCTCGTCAAAATTATCCTCCCCCGGCGTAATGGGCACGTTCAGATAATGCCACATTAAGGCAATCAAATAACGCAGCACAACCGGAATCGATCAGGGGCGAGGGTTGAATTGTCCAAGGGAATCCTACTGCTCGATCACTGAAACCACTTGACCTTCGACGTAGGCTGGCCGCATTTGAACCGGGCGGATGCATTAGATCGAAAGTGGCTTCCGTTTGGGCCAGCGAGGGTGTATTTTTTTCTCATTCTTCTTAACGCCAGAATCCAGCTCCATCGTAGTTCCATCGCACGGTATACGTGGTGGTTGGTGTTCTGACTTTTTGTGGATCAGTGTATTGCTTTCCTTTTTCGCTTTACCGGGTCGTACCTGTCTGCTACCTGTTCTATCTGAGAGCGGAAGTCAGTTATTGCAAACTTCTCGACTACATCCTGGGCGAAGGTAATTTTCCTCACACCGTGAGAGAGTGCACTGGAAGTAAAGGCAGAATTTTCCATGAAGAGGTACATTGAAAACTCTTTGAATTATTCTCACATTTTTGTTTTGCTTTCAGCGTTTCGAAGATATTTTTATATACATTAAAATTGACTTTAATTTTGTCAAACAAGCTATTACACGAGTTATTTTATTCATCAGACGCACCATTCATTTGTGTCATGAAATTGAAAACAATTTTTATCTTTTTATCAGTTATCTACCAGTTTAATTTTGTAGGCGTCTCCCGTATAATATCCGTACCGTTGACAAGCAGTTTTCCATGCTATGAATTCGTTTGCATAATTTTATGCTTCTACCTGTTCTTACGTCTGTATCCATGGAACTCTGTCCACCTCTCCCTATCTTCCTATAAAAATGAAAGAATGTGTCCAACGAAAAGAAAACCGGGGGTAGAAACCCTTAACGCCCCATGCATGATCTGACTGATCTCGCATCACAATGTTAACGAAATGTGGAACTGATAGAGTTGCTTTAAAAATTGAAGTAACGTTACCTTCCCGCTGCTATCTTCCCGATCTTGGATAAAGGGTCCTAAGAGGTCAGCCAACGGGCAACGGCTTTGCTAGACGTAAGGGGGTTGTCACAAGCGAGTGCACAGACGGTGAAGGGAGAAGTTACCGAGTCAGTAAAATATTGGTTTTATGCTTCCAAGAAGGTTTCAGAATGAATTGTGGTGAATTGAGTGGAAAAGCAACAGTCCTATAAATTCTTCCATTTGAAACAATGCATGATTCTTATCCCGTAGATTGTGATGGGAACGAACACCGTGTACACACATATTCATTTCATCGGTCCCGGATAAACGGAAGGATGAATGCGAACCATAAATGATGGGAAAATTAAAAGTATGATCAAATTAAACCATAAACGCCTGCTTTGACTGGTGGTTTGCTTGCGAACCCTTTTATAGCACTTGTGCAGTACTGAGCCTTTTTATGGTAAATGGTACTTTTACATTTTTTATGGCTCAATTCCCTCTATTTTCACAAACTAGTACACACCGATAAGCGAATTCCATTGAATTTGTTGAACAACCAATTTTCTCACTCGCGAACGATTTAAATTCAATTACACGTTGTAAATTCCAGCCCATCAGTTGTTGTTGTCGCAGCTGATTACACTGCGCACTTGCGGCGGTCCACAGCTAAGGGAACCGTGAAGGGCGGACAGGACTTTTTCGTTGTTGTTCCCATTGCTTCGCATCGTTTCTATCGTGCCCCCCGGCGAAATTCTTGGGAATCCGGGGGTCCGGTACTCGTTCCGGTTCATGGCGATTAAGGGTTCCGGGTGACGCCTGAGTGAACCGTTCTTGGTCACCGTTCCGTACCAACCCAAAGGGCTAACCCAACAATGGTGTGAAATTGGGATCTATTTTTTGATTGCCTTAGAAGCATGGAATCTCTGGGATCGGTTCCAACGGGCACTTGTTTGCGTTGCCTGTGAACATCAAAATATTCTTGAATCGATTGGAGAAGCTTTTTCTTGCAGAAGAACGACTCGGGCGTTACAATTTTCACTTTTCCCTACCATGTCACCATTTGGTTATGGTGAAGTATTTCAACGCCATTATCAAACCAGCAACCGGTACGACACCACCAGGGTGATAGTTTTCGGGTGCTTTTTTCGGTATTCCATTTTGTGGTGCTTTTCCCGTGAAAAAAAACTATTACTTCCGCTTCTTCTGAATGGTTCTAGCCGTCGACGGGAGGTCTGGTGTTGTGAGTTGTCTTTTTTTTAACCGGGGTTCGCGGATAATTGTTATTACCAGCGAGTAATTATACGGACCAGAGTTTTGGATGGGCATCGGCATGAGGGTGAAAACTTTCTCCGCACCTTCGCGCCATGGTTGTGCCGTGGCTCAGCGCAAATGGCTTTTGTTTCTCGCAATTTTGTGAGTCGTTTTTTTTTGGGAAGGGAATGATTTTGTTATTCTCTCTATTTGCTCGCCCGGTTCCATTAATGGCTATTCAAAGATCGTATCAAAACGAATTTGTTGCTCACGGTGGCTGTGTTGTGAGGATGTCGTGTGTGCCATTGTTTTGTGCCATTTACCACCGAGGGTATGGGTACTTGACGCATCATCAGCAGTGAAGGAGGAAGGAACGACTGCAGTATCCTTAATTGATTTTTAAACATTATTACCCCTGATGACGGTGGTGTACTGTTTATTAAGCAATTGAAAAACGGGTAAAATGCACAAGTAATAGCTATTTGTACGATTTGTCGTACATGTTCATTAACGTTGTAACGTTGAAGAGTGAAATTATTTGGTCATCTTTTTTCAGTTTTTGGTAGTTCGTTTTACATTCGTTTTCAACTCAGATAAGCTGTAAAAGCAAAAGTTCTACAATTGTACTCTGAAGTATTTTCATTACAGAAAAGGAATTTTGATGAAACTCTGCACACTTTCTTGTATGATTGTTCTGCGCGCAAGAGCAGATGATACAAAAACAGTGGAACTAATGATGAAATTTAATTTAAACCTTTTGCCCCTCCGGTCCAACGATCGAGCAGGAAAGCGCATGAGAATTTTTCCCATCATACATCCTAGGTCGGGACAGAAGAGGAGCGAATGCTTTATTTGCTTTGGAGATTGAGTCCCGAGGCACTTCCTTCCTTCGCCATTTGTCGTAGAGGAATTCTTTCCATTTCCCATAGCGCCGTAACGGATCCGGGCAGCGTACGATCACGGCATGATACGGAACGAAAGACGCAACACAAAACCTTCGACAAAAGGTGTGTACTGTAAAAGGTCGGAATTCTACCGAGGTTCATGTTTTTGCGCCTGTTCTTGCTTCTCTTCGTTCTATCGCGCTTTACGCTTTCCGAGTCGTTTCCAATGCCGGCAAACTTGAGGCCTATCCCGCTGCCTCGCATGAACCTTGTCTTGTCCCTTTTTCGTACTACAAACCATTCGGGATCTGTAGAGCTCGGTTCGGCGAAGATGATACCGATTCTTACCTCGTCACGGCACAGGTGGAGAGTGTAAGAACAATCTAGCGGCTAGCTAATGAGTGATTCAGTCACCGGCGATATGCGATGCGTCACTCGTCGATGGGAAAACAAAAAGACGCCAGCCCCTAGACACCACTCGGATGCCCAAGAATCTCGGCAAGGTGTTAAGAGGTTAAGAGCAGAGAATCTCAAGAATGTTGAACCGACTAAACGGTTGGATCGGTCGGTCGTCTACGATGCTTTAACCATTGGATGCACTCCTGCACACAAACACATCCCGCATCTTGATGCCTTTCGACAGAGGGCGGCAGACGCGACGTAAGGATCAATTTGTGATTCCATCCCGCTTTTCCTCGTATCGTAGCTTCAGGCGTTTTCTCTCGATCACATCGATCCATTGCGGTGAATTGAGATTTTTAGCTCAGCTTTGAAGGCCGCCGAAGTGATTGCCACCATCCGGCTTCGAGCGATGGCGGTGAATCATTTTCGATTTCACCGCGAAAAATTGAGCCCAGTTGGCTCTTCACTCTTCAAGACCACCCACTTTTGATAAGGCAAAAAAAAGGTTGAATGTATTTTTTCTTTGAATTCGACATTGTTTTTTTTTAAGTCTTAGCGTGTTGATTAATTTATGTGCAAAAACTGTATTCAACTAAAATGTATTGTAGAATATTGAATCAGAAAACGTAATATGAAGACATAGTCGGAATAGAGTATCCTTTTATCCATCCGTTGAAAGCTAACCAACACTTGAAGTGTTAAGGGTCAGTACACACTTTGCACTTGTGTCTAAATTTATTTGTAATTTTAATTTAAATAAAGTATGCATACGAAAATCGAAGTATACAGTCTATCACGGCCTAATTGTTCCAAAATGAACTCCCTATTTAAAATAAGGAAATTTTGGTATTTAAATGGTCGTGAAAGTCAATGATAATTTGCCATATTTTGATCATAAGCTCACACATCACATTTATGTGTCCCGATTTATTGCCTGCTATTTTTATAGCATACCAGTCCTAAATGTTCATTCTAAAAGTTGATTTGCTATAATTAATTAAAATTCATCAAAGACATCATATTGTACTAGTTTGTCGAATACCTTAACTGGTTGGTGGGCTAATACAACTACACATTAAATCATTTTTGAAGCATTGCTTCTTAATTGATTCCAACAGTAATAAAATAATTTAAATTCTTCTCTGTCTAGATATACATCAGGAATGTCACCATAAAATGGACATTACAATACGACATATTTACCCATTGCTTGTGGCGCTTTTTGATGTTCAAAAGTTGATCTAAAACTGATAAAATAGCTCTCGGGATAATCAGCTTTCGTGGAAAGAAGCGATCAGCTGTGACAGATAATTCCAGACTCGCGTTTCTGTAGATTCTGATCGAATTATTTATGGTAGAATGACAACAACCCCCGGGATGTTGGCTAGCTGATAAAACACCAGCATGTACCGGCCAATGTACTATGGCTTGTAAATTAGTCACGGATTCAAACATCCATTAGAAGCTGTGTTTTCCACGCCGCAGTAAATCAGAAGTTTATTTTACAAGCATTTACATTTAATATTAAATTAGTGTGGTGGCGTTTTTTTTCTGCTCCCGGGAGCGCATCCAAATTTATAATCATGCAAAACGATGCGACCATCGGACATTACCCTGGTGGTAGGGTGGTGAAAATCATTATGTCTCAATAACTGGCCCAACGACACTGGCCGGGTGCGGAAAGGAAGTAGAAAAGGTAAACCACCACCATGCTCATGCATACGGGCACATCGTATGTATGTGCATCGGCTGTAGAAGCAAACATGTATTGCGTCAAAATGTTGCGGCGTCTGGCTTCGTTCCAAAACGTGACCAGAAAGCGATAATTGATCGGCAAACAGGCAAGGGGGGCAATGGGGGTGGTGGAGCGAAGAGGGACTACCTCCACACCCGGATGGTGATGTTGGTGTGGAACAGAGCAAGTGTTGAAATTGAACTGAAAATCCTAACCCCCGGACATGAACATCCTCCGTCCCCGGGTCGACGTTTCAGCTGTTGGCCCAGGGTTGTAGCGGTGCCGCTGTGGAAATCGAGAGCAATGTGTTGGAAAAGTTTTCAAACCCAGATTATGCATATTTTTAGCCGCAACACCCCATGATGGATGGGCTGGAAGTGAGCGAAACTCGATAAATCTAAAGTTTGTTTGGAAGTACACGATTGCGTGGGCTGACGGTGTATTTTAAGTACTGTTGTGTTCTTCTCTGTAGTTGAATTAATTTAATCACAATACCCTTTTGTGTTTGTTGAATTTATAAATAATGTCTACTCTCAAATAATCAATTATAAATATATTCAAACTAACGGGTTTCCTATAATGAATGGACCACTACTACAGATTTGATACTTTTATAGCAAACTGGCTAAAAATTATAGCACAAGATTTTGTTATGGTAAATATATCTAGGAGGGTTATTATCACGACGCTTTGCATAAAACACCATAAACATATCGATTTCATAACGGATTTGTTTCAAACTCCCTGTACAACCCCTGTGTGCGTGTCGTGGCCTTCGCTGGCGCCAATACCGTTGATCAGCGTATACTTTCTACGCTGCGGTTTTCCATGCTCAGAACTTGCCCGGGATGGGTGGGGGGCGCAAATTCAGGGTAACCCAGATTTTCCCTGCAAGCGGGTTGGGTGGGTGAGATATCAATTTCCTTACCCACGATCTGATTCTGTGGTGCATCGTTACTGTACACCGGATCCGATTGAACGTTTCTTGTGGGGGTTTTGTTGAAATTGATTCCACTAAAGTTGCTCTTCATCAGGGGTGTACCTTCTTAACGAGGAATGATCGAATTTATGAGCTTCTAAATAGAATGGAAAAAGAGTTGAAGCTGATGCAAGAATTTATCAATCAAATTTTGCATCAAGAACAGTGTGTTGTGGAATGTGGAGTTCGAGTCTGATGACGCCCATGTTCCGAGCGAGTAACAATCGATCTCAGCTGACGTAGGACGAACAATATGTTTTGTGTGGAAAGGTCCAAATGAGGTTAGGCTATTTGCATAGTAATTGGGTATTATTGCATTACCACCAGTTCCAGTGTTCACTGAATATTACCATGGCGAAGTGTCTACGACGATCGTGCAACAGTGGGTTGTTCCGGGTGGGGTTTAAATAGAAATGTTATTTTTAGTTATTCGAAATTCTTGTATTAAATACAACTTTTGGGTACAAAAATTAAATTTTGGAGGAAATTCTACCATTACCGCTTTTTTACAAAGTACTTCGCACAACCTTCGCACAAATTATAACACCAGAAGCAGCAGCTCCATCGATCGATCGTGCTGCTGATACGGCCGGTGTCTGGTACAACAAGTTTATGGCCATCTCTGGATACCCGGAGCAATAAACGGTTCCATAACCACGAGCGATACGATTACATTACGTACCGATGCGTCGGTGTTGCGATATTCTTGGGAAACATTCTCATCGGTCGGTCGATCGGTATCGGGAATAAACAAACAAATCCTCAACCAACACCCGAACATCCAGAAATGGTGTTGTGTAATTAGAGTAGGTCCGGCACACAAACGGCAGTGGGTAATGGACAGTTACTCGCACACAAAAACTCGCACCAAGTCTCAGAGGTTCTTCCGTTTCGTTTGAGTTCCAACAAACGCTAGCTGGTTTTGCCCCACTACGGTGTGGTAAGGATATGTCGCGTGTTGCGTTGAGTGGAGTAGCATACCGTCGACGACACATATCAAGTTGCACACGTGTATGGGTGCCTTTTCCCAACCCCGGTATTATCGACAATTTGCTGACGTTTATAGGATGTAATCGATGCCTCGATGGTGACCCCTCTGTACGGATGGGAATGAAAATGGAGGAAAAATTGTAACACATGATGGGGAGGCTACTCAGCTCGTTTCTGATAGCAGTAGTAATTGCAGTACATCAAGAATTGGATCCAATAAAACGAAAACCAAAATAAGGAGAAGGAGTTGTGGAGAGCTTCAGACAAGAAATATATTTTAATTGTGAAAGTGGTCCAATAAAATTTAAAGACATCGGCTAATAACTTCAAGTAGTTCCTTTTCGATAGAAACGAAACAAATGTTCCATCACGTTATCGAACTTCTTACAGAACACTCGTCCAAAGGTTCGGTAAGACACTACTCCTAATCCCTCGTTAATCCAAAAGGATGAAACCTCTTTACGAGATTATTTCGGTCATTTGTGGACGTAAATTGACTTAGTCGTAGCTGCCTGTAACCTTCCACAGTGTCATGAGCAGAGGAGAGAAAAAAAACAGAAACAACGTGAGTCACTCGCACGCGTACTTACACAATAGAGCATGGGGCAGCATTAAAACATATTAGGTGAAATGGTTGCTGCCACATATCGATCAACATTTGAATATCTGCTCCACAAACTGCCAACATGGAAAACCAATCAAGACGTAACATGGGCACGTAAGAGGTTAAAATTATACCGGTTGTTTATTTTATAATGGCCGAAAATTGTTCCAAATTGTTATCAAAAATTGCTTGTAAGAAGTAACTTACAGGACGGTAATTCGAAGATGTGTTGTAATCGAATGACGTCTTTTGTTTACTTTAATTTGCTATATGTAGAGGTTTCTCAAGACACCAGTGATACATAATTAGTGAACGATCATTGGATTTTCTCGTGTGCGATATGTGCTCTGTTGAACTTCTTCGAGGTTCGTTGAATTACTTTTTTTTTTCATCTAACCTCAAACTCAAACCACACACGACTCATTCGTTGAACTTTGAGCAGTCGGAGCGCAACTTCATAACCGGTAGCAATTGCAGAGTTTCCCACACACAATGCATTTCTGTGAGACACATGCGTGTGTGTGTGTGTCTTAGCAATTGGCAAAGCTGGCGTGTGCAGGCACAGCAGAGGGAAAAAGCTACGGTAAATATTTGCTCAGGAAATATAGCTCCAGCCGCGCGTCAGCTGCACACGTCCGGAACCGGATGGAAGCCACAGCATCGGTGAACCCGCGTGCCGAGTTTCAATGCAACATCTTCTTGTTGGCAGTTCACACACAGGGTGCATTTCCGCTGCCGCAAAGTTTTGAGCGAGTGGGGTTGACTTGTGGGCAAAAAGGGGCAAACGGGAACATTTTGCTGCATGTTCGTCTAGAAAGTGAAAGCATCCTATCGGAATTCTTCCGAAAGTTGGAAGATCAAACAAACTGGATCGATTTAGCTTTTCACCTTTTTCTGTGTCCCTTCCGAGTGACCTTCCAGTTTCGGGCAAGAAGGTTACGGGAAATGGGTATAAAGAGTTGATTGAACATTAAAAAGACTTACCAAACCCACTCTTTTATGTCCTCAAGATTTTTTTTGTTATATCATCAAAACAGATGATAAAAGAAAGATGAGAAAGATGCGTAAAATGAAAAGGCTTTCAAGATGTGCTAGATTTGTTTGAGTGATATCGAACTAGATCATACCATTAAGCTCTCCGCATCTTCATTCTTCTTTGATCCTCTCGTAATACCTTTCAATAGCTCAGTTTCGTTTCGATAGTGGTTCAATTTCGGCAGCAATAGAGCTATTTTGTAATGATTATACCACCGACACTGGTTCCATCTCTTCTGAGAGCTAATGTGTTCCTGGCTTACAGAAGGCACTCGCATGCAAACTTCAAACTGAACTCCGACGCAGCGAATCATACATTCAAAAAACCGGATGGTACGAATTTGGATTACTTCCTTCTATTCGTGCTGCATGTGGATTTGGTGTGCGTTTCTTTCACTTCTTTTCTTAACCAAGACTTTTCGGTACCAACAGTCGAATCGGGTTCCTTCGTGTCGAAAAGCAAAAGAAACACGCACCCAGCTAGACCTGAATATATTGAATGCTCAACATCTTTTGAGCGTAAGGAAATTAGCAATCATTATAACTCAATATATGAATAGATGAATGGTGGTTGGGGTTTTTGTTACATTTTCCACGGTGCGAAATTTTCTCTCGCACCCACTGCACGCACGCCTGGTGAATTGCACAAAATTTGTTCCAACTTTTGATTTTGCACAACGCAGTAGAAGCTGGTTGGGTTGGGAAGCGAGAAACATGGGAAGAAACAGAAGGGAAAAGAAAATGTTAAATAATGAAACATTGCAACCATTTGTGGATATGATGTTTCGCCGAATCGAATGAAGCTGTGCACATCGGATATGTGGCAAGGAAAAAAATGTTTCAAAAAGAGGTAAAAACCGTCTTTCAGTCTCCATTTTTTACATGCTAAATGCTGTTTGTTTATTGAAGAACAATCGAAAACATCCGAGAGGGACGTTTTGGGCAACAACCATTTTTTATAATTAATAAAAATTATCTAAAAGGAATAAATTATAATGGTGGTATAATTCAACTTGAAATGTGCATTTACATTTTTTGACAAATTTTATTCCCATCATCGAAAAGGGTTTAATGGAGATGGGGATCTTCTATCGGAAATCTTATTACTTGACCTAATTCTTCAACTGTTGATTAAGTTATTGAAACTTGAAATACTTGATCGTAGCGCTTAGGTTGAACTATTTTGAAGGAGATGCCTTCCATCTATCTTGGAGAAAAAATTATCTAGATTAAAATGTGCATCAATAGCTAATACAAAGGTCATGTGATCTAAGAATTCCATATTTCCCATATGTTGTTCAGGGATATTCTATGGAAATACAAGCTTAAACAGCCTAATAAAGTTGATATTAACTTATAGTAATCAAGCATTGACAAATCGATTATAAACGCCCCGATAGATGAGGTTTTTGTGTATATCTTAATTGTTAGTTCATCCTATTTTGGAACTTCAACTATTTAATATTTTTGGAGTTAGTAGGTCTTTAAGTATCGCTTTAGTTAGCTAAAATCAATATAAAGTCTAATGAGTTGTCATAAATTCAAACTACTGTGCTTGCAGACGCAGGAGTGATCGCTAGGGGACTTAAGTTTTAAGTTTACTAATTTTGGGGCAAAACTTGTACCGGATTATTATCTCTAAAGGTCTAAAAGACTGTTTTCCTACTACAACAATTGGACAAATGCGGATTTAGTTGCTTGAAGGACCTAAGTAGAATGAAATTTGAGGCTCTTTCTATGGAAGAATTTTGACTTGATGGAAGACTCTCAAAAGAAGCATATTGGGGAACCCCTGTCTACCAACTTAACTTAAAAAAATTCAAAAATAGTAACTGATGTCCCCTTGAGGAAGGTATGAGGAGACGGAGTATCGAGGAGCTTAATCCGCTTACTGTTAAATCCACCACTGATCATCAAAAATAAAACAAACAGGGATTTGAGCAACAACAACACTTAATAACACTTATTAAAACGATTGATTGATTGGAGTGCAGCTTTGCCATCAACAACGGCTCTCAATTGAAGCTGTGTGTATACGGGAAACATTAACACAATTAAGTGAGAGAGAGAGGACTAGCACACACTGCTTGCCAGCGTGCAATTAATCTGTTGCATGTGGTTTTGCTACTGCTTATCGTAAGTGTATGAGATTTGCGTAGCGCCACAACGCATTCACAAAAAAGCAAACCCCCCACACATCTTGTGCTGAGGAATGAAGGAAGAGAAAGGTGTAGAAGAGAATCGAACGAGACAGGCCCAACAAATGAAGAGAAAAAAGCAGATACAAACGTTGGTAGCAGGAGGGAACAGGATGGAAGCATTACGGTGTGGTGAAAATGCCATTTTACATGACTTTCCATGCGTTTGTTTGCGATGGAAATTATTTATTGCTACGTGCTTGATATCAAAACAGGAAGCTGTACATACAACGAGATTGTGTGTGAGAGAAAGAGAGTGAGTGCGTCATCTCTCAAAACTGGAAAACCTGATCAATTATCGCCTCGGGCCGGGGTAAAGCAACATGCAACGATCAGGTGAGCTCAGTGGTGGAAATGCGAACCAAACGCATCGCCGCATGATGCATTTCGCGGGCACCCGGGTTTGCATTTTCCCATCCCGGTGGCACCGGTGGAGAGGAGCGGCGAGGGGGATGGAGGGAGGGGGAAGAATTTCGCATCCGCAACCGGAAGTGAAGGGAAACGTCAATTCTTCAGAGTTCCAGAGTTTTGAGCTGATTTATTTTCCTTGCTATTTTTTTTTTTTGTGTGTTGCTCTCTCTCCAGTCCCCATCGTTTGTTTCGCTTGTTCGCTCTGTAGGATTTCGCGCATTTTATCAAACGAATGCAATTCCTGCAAAACCGCATGACAACTGCATTTTGTGCCAGCGTTAGAAAAAAAAACATTTGTCGCTCCATTCCAGTGGTTGGTGTAGTTGATTTTTTACTTTCCTTTTTTCTCCAATCTGTGCAATCCTTAACTACGAACAAACTGCAGCGACTGAATGCTTCCGTGGGCCGTGGACAGAGGACCGTGGCAAGAGCTCTGCTCTGGAGGCTTTTGTTGGATTGATTTTTCGCCCCGAAGTGGGTTTTTTTTTTGGGGGGCTTAACATTCAAATGGTCTATTCTTGCAGGTTGGAGTTTCGCGCCGTATCGGATTTTGCAAATCACTTCCGGTGGTGTACGTGTGTGCTTGCACCAAAATGCTCACTGATAACTGCACCGCATAATGGTGCATCGTGGCCCGTAGTTCACGCTAGCAGCCACTAGAACGATGCAGCTGCACCAGTGTTAACGTGTGCAATTTTTATTCGAGTGTTTGCAGTGAGTGTGTGTGTTTTGGTGTATTTGTCTATGAGTGATTTTGCCAGCAGTGTGACGACAACTGTTCACGGTTGATGCGTTCGGATGCAACGCAGCGTGACCGCGACCGATCTTCTGCTCGCTCATGTCCTTTTTTCACTGCGCATAGTGTTGAGTACGCGAAAACGCGAAAATTTGCTGCGAAATCTGTTTAGCATCCATGGTGGTGGCACGGTAGGAACAGAGTTTCGGAGATTCGGTGTGCGTAGTGCAAATATACGACCGTAAAAAAAGGAAGATAGCATCGAGTGGTGGAAATAGTAAGGACAGTGAAACCGTCAAACCGCCGACAGAATGGAGCCGGACGAACTAATCACGGTTCGTGTGCAATATCTCGTGGATAGCGACCCGTTCAACAGTCTGTCGATGTATCCGATACCGTCGCGGGCACCAGTGTTTTCGTTCGCCAGTGCCGTGCCGTTGGCGACACAGCTTGGTGCTCTGCTCCGTCATCTTGGAGCTCCTCAAAGGGTAAGCGAACGAGTAGTATCATCAAAAATGGTGGCGGATAGTTCTGTGAAATATTTAGTTGAATTTAATTATAATTTACGAATAATAATGTATATATACGGAAGCTACTTGAAGAGTTTTAAATACATTTACAAATTGTTGCTGAGCTGCAAAAAAAATTGGAACTCGAATTTAATAAACACATTGATAGCAAAATATTCATATTTTGCTGATCTCAACCCAAGTTCACAACATGTTTCTTAAATCCCTTTGAATTCCTTGAAGAATTCCTAAGGGATCCACAAATAGACATTAGGATCCACAAAAACTTGCTCTACGCATAAAATAAATAAACAAGATGGATGGAACTTTTTCGGCTTGAAAATAAAAATCAATTCTTTCCTCTGGAAACATTTATCGAACTTTGGATCAGAAATATTCGGAATGGTATGGGTGGAAACAATGTTCGCGTCATCGATCACCGTTCTGATTATAGATTTTTATAGCAAAAGTGAGACCGCAGTCGACATACGATGTTAATTGGTCGACATAATGAAGTTTAGACAGGATAAAGGATAATAAAAAGGGGGCGAAAGTCGTAATTTCAGTCTCTTTTAACATTGTACCGCGGAACAAGAACAATTTTAGGATTTCTAACTTAAATAGACCTTTTTCAAATCCTTAAAACGTACCTTCTTTCACAACAGTAATTTTGATTCTGATGCCACTGATACATCTTCCTTAATTTGCAATGTTGCTACTTTTTATTTGATTTTACCTCAATATTTAAGCTATAGCTATATATTATCTATTTAAAACTTTTTCTTAATATAAGAATTAACTATTTTGTATCAGACTACGCACTTTACATTAAATTTACTGATAGCTATTGAATTAAAAATCATTTTTATTTTGTAGCATTATTATTTAGAGATTTCTACTGAATTGTCGGGAGTAATTTGCAAGAAGGAAAAACTGAGCTTCATGATCATCTCCAGCACCTCATTACCATTCGAAGTTTCCATAAACTTCATACGCTTTTAACCATAAATAATACCCCTAGCGAGCATTTTTCTTCTCAATTTGCGCCGTCCATTATCCTACATTCCATTACCCAGCCTATTGGCTCTTCCAACCAAAAATTGAATTCGTACAGTTAGATAACATCAAACACACATCTGCTGGTCAACCTGGTTCATAATGGTGGATGGTATTTGAATTTTTTTCCACTATTTCGTGTGGGCAACCGGCAACGACCCATTTTCCGCACGTTCACCATCAAATTCAATGATCGGCGCCCGCGCGCGTTTCTGGTGGAAATTGGCCAAACAAAAGCCAAGATTCACGCGGCGAAGAAACATTGCAAGACAGGAGGCCGATTGTCGTGCTGAGCATCAGTTTCAGCTATCCGTTCACGTACAAAGCCTTTCGCATTGGGTCACGTTTTGTGGTCGGTTTTTGTAAAGTGAGTGCAACCAGGGTCGACCGGTGCACACGCCGCCGGAACACGTTGCGTTCGAACTTCCGGCTCCTCCGGCACATTGGACAATTTTTCGCCTTTTTGCACCGCCTGATCGGTGGTTTGATTCGCACACTCACTCGATGCAGAAAATTGCGAAGTTTCCATCCGTCTGTGTGTGTGAGATTCGGTGGCGTGTCGGGCGTTAATTTGCGAAAACAATAACAATAAATTGCACGGGCGGTTGCCGACCGTTCGTTTGTTGCGGTTACGGGGTGTGTTTTTTTTCTGTAGGCTTCTGTCTTGCCCAAATATTGTTCGGCACCCAATAAGACGGTACGATGGAGAAAGGTGCTACACATGCCTTGGCCTTCGCTTTCCGGCTGAAGATTGGTGAATTTGTCGCGAATATTGTCACTAATGGATTGTGTTTACTTTTTATGGAACGATCATTTACAAGCCAGTGCATCTGGAAAGGAGGGAGATGTGTTGGGGATGTATACGGGGGGATACTGTTGTTCGAATGGAAAAGTGTTCCAAGCTTCCGCGACAAGCTGTTACATCCGAAGGGAACAATTTTATTGCACGCAAGACATCCATCGCCGGCTCGGGTGTTAATGGTCGTGCTGGATGTTTGATAAATTAACGTCTCTTGTGATGAATGTCGTACTGGACAGGATGGTTGGTATTTTTTTTATTAAACATTAAGGTGCAATGATGATGAGAAAAAAAGGGAACACTTTTTGATGTCTAATCGATTAAAAAGAAATGGAAAGTGCTAATGTCGACATTCATTAGGTGAGTGGCAGGAATTTGCAACTCTTTATAGCAAATTAATTTGTCTTTGTCTTCTTGGTAAACATTGTATAACCGTTTGTGGCTTTTATAGCGTAAAACAAACTATTGAAAATATCGGTAAATATAAGATTTTAGTATTTTTAATGAAGGGCTTAAAGATTTACGTAAAGAATTTAAATGCAATCAAAGTGAATAAATACTTCTTTATGAATTTGATTTTATTTTTACTATGATTTTCCCAGCTTTTAGGTTAAACTCGTGTTAATCATTGGGAATAAATCATTTATATTGCTCAAATAAAAAAGGGGCGAAGTTTCAGCAAGACCAGGATCTATTATTTCCGACAAAGAAACGTACTTTGTCGACCACTCTTCAAAACGCGTACAAAAAATCCTTAGTCTACATTCAGGCGTTATGGATGTTTTTTACGATTTGATGCAAGGAAAAGATTTCTTTTTATTAGAAAAAAAATAAATTTTAGAAATTTGTTTTAGTAAAAAGTATTTCTGCATATCTTTAATAAAAAAATCATATCATAAAATTAATCATAACAATTTAAATATATGTAAATGTAAATATCTATCCTTCAAAGCCTCGAACAATAGTTCGAAAAGGCATAACTTTTTAACAAAGAATTAATGTGTTGTTATCTAAAGATTTTAATGATGTTACAATAGTTGCAACCCGCCATAAAGATCATGTTATCGATCGCAAAGTGAACTACACGGTGATTATTTCTAACGCACCGTAAAATGTTAACGCACCTCCATCAATGATCTCGAGCTGCTACACTGCATTAAAAAGAGCATTAAAGCCCTGTCGATAGCTGTTGCTCTATGCGGCAACCATTCGCACACTATTGTCACGATCATGATGGCGCCAGATGCAGATCGCGATGATTCGGTTTTATTTCCTATTCAAACGACGCTCCCACTCCAGCTGAGTTCTGGCGCCCAACCGGTTACTTCATCCTTTAACCTCCTGGATTGGGGCAACCCTATCGATGGAAAATCTCGTTACGGTGGCCTACATTTCCTGCACGATCCCATCGATCACCGTTCGCTCGAATACAACACGGTGGGGTCCGTGTACGAGCAGGCGAGCCGAATCCGATTGATGCATTCGCTTCATTCATTAGCCCCGAGTCCGAATCTCCCAATGGCACAAATGGCACTCCAAAATGGCAGCCGATTGGCAAGATGCATTACGCCGCGGTGTAACACTCTCCGTACAGGGTGACCGTTTCGCGCCGTCAGATTTATTTTCGGCCTTTCCGGACAGTGGACTGTCGGGTCCCTTCCCGGTCAGGGAAAGCGTTTGTACGTGAAACCTCGACTCGGACAAACGGAAATGCGGTACGCGGCTCTGAAGGCCTGAAGTTGCCTTTCGTCACGCGTACCTAGCATTTGGGGTGTATGCAAATGACTAAACGGTCAAACGAGCCGGGTTACATAAAACGAAGAAATCCGGCACACATCCATCAGCAAAACTGCGGAACCGTGTATTGAGGTGATCGATTGAAAGTGAGTACGAATTCAATTAAGCTGTTTGTCCGGTGGGTGGGTTGATGTGTGTGGGAGGGGAGAGGGACCACACTTTCGATGCGACAGCTCTCACGTCTCTTCATGCTTGACGGTTTCTTTTTCGTCAACAAAAGCGAAACCCGCGTACTGTGGCTCTCCTCTTCAACCGGATGTTATTCGTTACACGCGGCATACGAGTCAAGGTACTACTTGCAATGGTTGCTATAGCTGCAATAGTATGCAGTTTAAGATTCCAGAGTTATTTAATTTTGAATAATTTATTTTAATGATTAAACTGATTTTTGAAATTCAATTTCATTGGAATAATTATCAAATATAAATATGAAATAAGTTTTCTAAAGAAACGGCTTGTTCTCCGCTGTAACTCGGATGAAAAGCGCAACCAATTCACCTCTTCGCCCGGGGCTCCGGTTCAATGTTCCGGCTCTATCGATTGGATCTCGCTTTTACAGCGCTTTGGTAACCTCTCGTTTCCCATTCTTCCGGAGGCCATCTTAGCGAAACTGGCTGTCCGGGTGATGTATCACGACATTCGTGCCGTTCGCCGTACCGCGTACAAGGTATCGCGTTGCATCGTAGGCCCCGTGCAGAAGATGCTCAGTGTTCGCGAAACCCATCCGCACAAAACGATCCACTCATTCGCTTCATCTGTTACGGCATCGCATCATTACGCGGTTCGAAACCACAGCACAAGGCGCCTCTGCCTCTGGTGTGTTGTTGTGAGAGCACAAAGGCATGAAATGGGTCTTATTCCCCGGTGGCACTTCTAGCAGAAACCGTCGGAGTATGGGTGGGCCCCCAACACACAGGAGAGCTGTGCTGCAAATCATAATAATGACTCAGTTATGTGGCGTCTTCATGTGTGTGTGTGTCTTTTTGTGGCCGAAAAGAAGCTACCAATCAATGCCCCGATGTAGAATGCGTCGACTCCCCATACACCCCATGTTTCTCAGAGTGACGGTTACATATAATTAATGGCACCTTCGGATGAAATCGAAAGCTGGGCGGCAAACATTCGCGTACAAATCGGCTATCGTCTAGTTTCGATTTCAATGCGTGTTTCCAGCGGTGAATCGCAAAGAACTGAGCGCTTGGGGAGCTCGGGGAAACCTGAAAGAGCGTACCGCGGTTACGATACGTAACTTGTTCACAACGCCACATTCGTATGGGACCTAGAAACACCGAAACGCTTTCCGGGCACCAATCGTACATAACTTCTGTTTTTATCCCACGTGAAACAGGAAGCATTGTGTAAGGTGATTCGAAGAAGCAGAAATTAAACATTACGATGAGCGATAGAATGAAATCGCAGCTTGTTTGCATCTCGACGCATCTTTGCTATTCAGTATAATCCCTCAACTGGGTGTAGAACTAAACGTCTCCAATCAGTACCTTTTGAAACCAAGTAGAATGTAGAAAACCCACCATTTTTCTCATACATAGTAATGTCTAATTTCGGTTGTTGGATGAAATCAGTTCATAAGTGTTTAAATAATCTCTTGGAAGAGCATTTAGTAATGAAAGTAGATTCCAACATCAGTAAGTAGACTTATCAAATTGGCATTGAATCTTGCTTTGTAATCCTATATTCAGAACTGACTCTGAACACCTAGAGAGAAGGGGGACTTTTAGTTCCTGAAGACCAGTTCCTGAAGACCTTCTTTCTAGTTCTAGAAAAACCAGCGTCTCTATATCGCCGTCTTAAACCAGAAGTTCTTAAAATTGTTTTATTAGATTAGATATAGGAGGCATGCAACTTTACAGTTAAATTTTACAACTAGTGAACAAACATTTCATTGCTAACCTACCTAGAATGTCTACATTATCTGGTTGAACTCATTTTTCATGAAGAAATATCTTTTTTTCCTTATAAGTTTCTTCCTTAGTTCTCCTCATTTGTCTCAAAATTTTTCTGAACTCTCTAAACTCGCCTATTCCTAATATTATTTGTAATCAAAGTTCGTTTTGATAATCTTAATAATTTCTTTTAGAATAATAGGGTGAAGTGAACCCTGCAGTTCAGAATTTAGAATAGAGTGATTCGAGTTTGGAGAGATGTGTATTTTACAGTAACAGTTTGCCATTTTTCATAAAAAAGATTTTGCTGTTGTGATCCCGATAATCATCTACGTCGGTATAACTCCCTTAGCCTTTTGTGTCTATTTTGGCATATTTGTCTTGGTCTCCACTGCTTCTTAAACTTATTGGAAAGACTGAAATGGTAGAATTTGAGGGCAGGTTCAGACACCTTGTATTGTCTTTTGAAGATAACTTTAATTTATTTTCTTTTTCGTATCAGTATTGAAGTATGTTCTTACGTACTGAGCATGGACCCAGGATTTATGACAATACCGTAATGGATAATGAAGTGAAGAATTGTCTGAAACGTAAGAGTACCTCCAGATTTTAATCTTTGGTGGACAAAAACAATGAAATAAAAATATGATTCCATGGAAAACCAGCAGTATCAGCACGATCAACGTGGCAACAATGCAGGCAGAAGAATATCAGTAAAGGGAAACCATGCAAAACACGCGTTCAAATATTTATTGCATCTTTTTTTTTGAGTCCAGCAGATTGGTAAAGAGACATAAAACAGAACCTGGTTTTTTACCCCCGGTCATTTTTATCACACTTCATTAGATGCGAAAATAACCACCAACCCCAAAAGCAAAGGGTAAAAAGGTCTTCACCTTTACAAAAAAAAACGTACCAAACTATTTGTCGCCCAAACAACTATGGCTCGTCGCCTTTTGTTTTTGTTTCCGTTTTCTACAAGCTGCTAAAATTTCGTCCGGATTATGTATCACATTAATTATAAATGGCTAAAGTAGTGTGTTTTCCTTGCTGTCAGAATGTGATAAATTGTTTTATCACTTGCATCCTGCGCACAAAAGCATGGCTGCCATATCCGTCTTGTGTTGCAATTTCACCGCTGCGGTTTGTGGACCCTTTCGGTCGGGATCGAACGGGGTTGTGGGGATGGGGGGAGGGGGTTGCCCACTGCAAGACCGAAAACAAAAACAAAAAGAAAACCCAAACGAAAAATAACAACACAAAACGCACCGAACCGTTGCGAGCGCATCGCTTTTTTCCCATATCGCTGACCGGTGCACTCGTTGTATACCCCATTCGGAAATGATCCAGTTGCAGCGGGACGATTTATGACCTTCAATGTTTTAACACGAACGGGAGGGAAGATGGGTTCCATCCGCTAGTGGTAAAAAGGGAATGCGTATAAAAATGACCACTATGGACGCTAGGTGTTTTTTCGTTGTTGTGCTTTTTTGTGTATGTGTATCTCTCTGTTGCCTTCGTTGTTTGTGCTGTCTCGGATGCTCCGGTTATTACAGTTTCCAATTTGGGGATGCACTTTGTTGTTTTCGCTCGTCTACGTGAATGTTTACATACACAGCCATTCACATACACTCGATGCGGACCGCGATAGAGCTAATATTCATTTTTCAAGCCTTGATGAGCAACAGAAAAAAAAACAACGAAAAAAGGCAACCGTTCAAGGTGTTCCGAAATATGAGCATCTACCATAAAATTAAATAATAAATTTTCATTTTCATACATACTTTGCGAAGCGTTGCTGCGGTCTGGTTGCTCATCTCCAAGGGATTATTTGGAGCGAAATTGGAAACGCCAAGCAGATAGAGAGAGAGGGAAAGAGTGCGAACAGAGCTGCAATGCTATGAGCGGATAAATAAATTCAAAAGAAAGAAACAAACCTCCAACAACAAGCGAATGATTTTTTTTTGTTTCATTTTATTTATATTTTTGGGATGCTGTTTTTAGTTTGTAAATCGGTCAGGTCGTATTAGACTTATTGCTACCACGTAGCCGGAAAGTAAGTTTATTTTAAGGGGAAACGGTCTGAGTGGGATTTTGGATCATATCCTGTTGTGTGAAAATTCGACGTTCGCGATCGCTAATACAAATAGTGAAAATTATGGCTTTTTTTTTTTTTTATTCATCAGTTACGGCCAGGCCGTATTGCTTATAACTATGATCTTAAATCTAAACTTAAAGTAATATGCAATTCACATTGGTTGGGAGACATTTCCTTCTCCGAACCGTGAAAGGGCACCTTATCCCGGGTGTACTCGGTTGAAAATTATGGCTTAAGAATAGAACAAAATTACATGTTATCGCTTAGTTAGTTATCACTAAATATAAACTATTAAAAGAAGAAACTGTTCCAACTTTATTTGAACATGGTGCTCGTTAGTGTTTGAGAAGAAAATAACAATAAGCAATACTTAACTAGATATTTTTATAAATAGTACCAATAAAATACAGATAGAAATATGCAAGAAGTTTATGGCAGACTTTTATAGCATGCGTTTTATGGGATGTTTAATCGATTTTTGAAGAATTTAAATATCACTTGAAGTTTGGAGATTGTCTCTTCTTCAAATTAGAACAAGTTGTTATATGAAATCTCTTATTAAGTTTTTTTAACTAAACATATTCTACAATATTTTGGTCAATATAATCTCCATTATGCTCGTCATAGATATATTATAGAAACCTTAGATATAATTAATAGAAATTTGTGATTGTTATTGTGATCTTAGACTTGATTTATTTTATTGATATTTCTCTTTTACACTTACAATCTCTTCCAGCTGGACGATGCGTCCCTACAAGTGTACAAAGATGGCGACTATGGAGCGTACCTCGATCTGGAATCGTCACTGGCCGAACAATCGGAAGATATTGAAGGTCTCAACTCAAAGTAAGTCGATCGCAAAAGAGCAAAAGCACGCGAAATGCGTCCATGCGTTTTTTTTTTCAATTTCACCCAACCAGTTACCAACCATAGTTAGGGATGAATTTCAATTGGTCTTACTGGCATCCTTTGCTGGCCAGCTTCCGGCGGCGCGGGATTGTCGAGCTAATTGCAACGCATTAATTTCCCCATTCCCGCAAAGAATGAGGCGCAAATTGTGCGCTTTCTTCATACGAAACTCAGATTTTTGCCGCCTTCCGGCTTCGCTGTCCACTTTCGCGTGTTCCAAGACTTGCTTGCGAGGTAGTTGAAAAGTTTCCACTGATAGTGGGAGCACTATCCCCGGGCTATAGTTTGTAACGACTTCGTTTTGTGCTGTCACCAAAGTTGGAGCTGTGCTGCAGTTTCATCCGCAAAGTGTTGGGCGATTCTAACGAAGATTCTTAGTTTTTTTGTTGTTGGAAAGAATTGTTCCTTTTTCTTTGACACTTTGTTTCAGCTTTGTTCGGTTTATGCAGAGTAGTTCCGGGTAGAGCACCCTAATGACGCAAGTGGCAATAAAATGTCACTGCACGTTGGGTTGAATTCTTTTCTTTGCCAATTCTTCTGCAGTAGTTTGGGTAAGATATTGGTTAAAAATTTGGTGTAGAGTTGCGAATGTTCTTCTGGAGCAGAGCTTGCAAATCAGATTGGAGGAAAAATAAATATTTGGATCTCATGTTTCACGAGTGTAATGTGCAGAAAAGCTTCACTAACTAATTGGATAGCGATTTTATGGGTTTTAGTGCACAATGTAACGCACTACTTGTAAGCAGAATCCTCTGTTCGAGAAAACTAATTAAACTTTGAGTAAACAGTTCCCCCCGGGGGGGAAAAAAAATCCCCCGAAATCTCTCGCATGGGAAAGTTCCGAATGCCTGTGCAGCATTAGCTAATAAACTACAGTATTTATGAGTTTCCTTCATCTGATTTTATTTTCCTTTTCTTTTCTTCGTTCCCCAGCCGCAAAAACTCGCTGGTCGTCCGTACGCAGCTCAGTGTCCGAGTTCACTCCATTATCGGTAAGTCGGCAAGAATTATTACAGACCCGGGCACGTTCTTTACCGTGTGCACCTCCGGCCAAAAGCCATTCGGTTCTTTCCGGTGACCAGAAATGACAAAACATGTTGCCCTGCTCCTTAAAAACGGTCATAGGTCCCATCCGTGCCGAGCGTGCAGCGGGGACGGTACTTTTAAACGAACCTGGGAATCATATTCTCCATCAGACGGCTTCGTCGTCTACGGCATCGTGACGATGGGAAAATCTTGGGAGGCCGGGAAAGTCGTGCCCCGACCCGTGCACCGGGAAGTGGAGCTTCGGGTCATAAATGTTTATGGTATATTGGGATGTTTAGATCTTTACGGCATGGTCAAACAAGTTAATTTTATTTCACCGTGCACCGTGAGGTAGTTGTGACAGACGTAACAAGCCAGCAAAAGCTACATACTTGACGAAGGGTACAAGCTTTAAAATTTTTAAATATTGTAGCTACCTCAAGAAGAAAACTGCAGGTCTTTTTTTATATCTTCAGGAAAATACTCTTATTTTGGGCACGCAGATAAAGATTGAGGTTGTGTTGCTATAACAAAGACAAACAATTTGCCATAAATCACCATCTTGTAGTACCAACGCTCCAATGTCTGGCCACACACAAAGGATACAGGATGCTTTACGATGTGTCCTTTGAAAATTTAAGAATTTGTCCGTACCCACCAGGTTTTTCGTCGGGCCAAGACACACTTCGGGACATCCTTTGCGCAGACAAAGAGCATTCCAGTGCGAAATTCCATCCGGATTACTTGTGAAGAAGTTTTGCACATTTTTCCAACCTGCGGCACCGTACCGTTGCTGCACCGAACGGTACGGAAACTGACAAAGAAATCGAACCAGCGTGCTGGTGCCGCCTTAGCTCAGCGCTGTGTCTCAATCGTCTGCATAACTTAGTTGTGCCCTCTTTGATGTTTCACTCAATTAACTTCGGTTTACGGTTCGTGTTTGGATTCGTTACGGCACACCTGGGTGTCCCGGATGAGTTCCGGTAACGAAACACAACCACCCTTTGCCGAATTGTTGGGGGTTTTCTTCCTTTTTTATGGAGCTGGAGTATAATGCTGCAGGCGTGACGTGTGTTTTTGCTTTATTTGGGTAACGTTTATTGTTCGGAACTGTTCGGAAAAGAATCTCCGATTGTTGGGTTTGAAAATCGAAAGTGTAGATCGATTGAAGGAATTGGACCGGCAACAACGGTTAAAGCAAAACGCTCTCCGTAACCGGTTACCCATCAAACGTTGGTATTTTTACCTTCTTTCTGAAACACGTCCTGGAAGTGGAGACGTGACATTGTATCATACCCGAAGGACAACGAAAAAGTAAATACATTTTAAATTGGATATTTCACAGGATGGAATGTAGTCCGGTGATGGAATGAAGTGGACGGTCCAGCACAGGGAGAGTGACCACATTGGTCGATAAGTTAATCTATTTATGAATATTTAGATAAAATTCATTTGAACCTGAATTATTCATCTCACTAAACATTAATCGATTAAATGCCTAAATATGGATTGTGTTACCTACATATCCATAATATTTCATCCCCAAAGAAAACATTGGACACCTCTACCACTAGTTATTACTTCCGCAATCACTGAAGCTAACGTGGATGTTGGAGAGATCACCTTAGCAAATGGTACTTATTCTACATAACCTGATTTTGGAAGATCCGAATAACACTAATGTTTAAAAACCACCAACTCACCTCTCCATCTTCCACATTCCTCTCTTGGCTTTGTTAGATGACAGGGTCCCAAGTTCCCCAAAAGTCCCAAGGGTCTGCAAATAGCTAGATCCTTGTCTCAATACTGATTTGAGAAGGATAGAAGTACCTTTGAGATATCATACATAAACACTTCCTACAGTAAAAAAAAATCTATACCTCTAACATCAGTACCACAAAATTATTCGGTAACGCTTCTTTGCTAGCCTATATATTCTAGATACTCACCTCTTGGGGTACAAATCGGCCTACTCCATTAGATCGAAATCCTCGCATTTCTGTCAGCTTTTGTTAAATGACATTCGGGAATTCTTCCAAGGAAGCTACTGTTCTTCGGTTCCAGATCCGGAGAGTTCTGGATCTCTCTATCTGAAGTCGAAGTACTGCGTTGCAGAACAGGAGGGCCTTGAAAATCTGTATAGATCAGCATCGTAGAGAGCCTCTCAAGCCTCTCAAGTGAGAGATATGCTGAAAACACATTAAAGAACGAAAGTAGCTACGAAGGAACAGAAGATTCTGGCAAGCCATACGGTGCACTTCTTCCACAATTAAAATTTATAAGTTTACGCCTGACTTCAATCACCTCCAGTCTGAATGAGTTTTGTAACCCTTGATGTTGATCCATCACAAAGTTTTGCAGAATATTGACCAAAGTTCAAAGTTCGAATAATGCTCAGAAGATTAACTGTCTGGATAAAATGCATTTCACACTATCTTTATACTATCAATAAGCAACAGGTTCGTTTACCACAAAAGTTGCAATAGAAAAAAAAAACCAATCCGCCATTAGCCTTACACTCCGGACACTTTCCTGAGAAGCCATTGCATCGGGATCCCATTTCCCCAAACGGGATGGAAATAAAATTTATTCCATGCCATTACTCCAAACGCTTCACAAATTCTACGCCAAGCTTAGGCAGAAAAAACGCGCACACACACTCATGATGCAAGTACGTATCGTTCCGGATGGCAGGAAATTGGTTGCACACACACACACACACCTAAACCGTGCACTTGCAAATGTAGTCCTATCAAAATTGGCGAGCTTAGTGCAGTGTAACATCGAACATCGACCCATTCTTCAGCTGGAACGGTGGAGCAAGTGCATCCAGTGCATGGGTTTTTGTGCTTTGCGCACAATTTGTCCCAGCACGCGTTTTGCAATGGCGTTGCAATGAAGTGGTTTGGCGTGCAGAAGCTGATAAATTTTCCCCAATTTCACTTTGGGTGGTTTTGGGTGGTGCTCGCCACCTCTAAATCACTATTAGTGCCGTGGTAGTTACGGTGCGGTTTTATGCCGATGCCTTTTTGCTAATTGATTACACTGCGAGTTTAACTAGAGGCCTAATACGGTGGCCACCGACTTGTTAAATGTGATCGTAAATTAGAAGATTTTTAAGAACTTTTAATCGTCTAACAGGAATGCCAATCGTAACGAGGTTTTCCCGCTGAAATGGGTGTTAATGTATGAAGAAGTCCCATCCGCCAGTAGGGGTCGAATCCGGCTGTCAGGAAAATTGTGAATTTTGCACAAGCCCGCTAGTTAACCCGACTCGTAAAAAATACTATTACGTGCAAATTTTATCGCACCAAAATGGTCCGGAAAATAACAGTTAAATCTAATCGTGCCCTATCATTAATTACCGTTCGGAGGAGCTTTTTTGAGTTCCCGTAGCGAAAAATTCCAACAGTCGTATGCGTACCGGGTGAGAAGAAAGTACAAACCAACCAAGCGTCACAGGAGTTGTTGCCAGATGGGCTGAAGGATAGAAGAAGGAGAAGAACGCTTACCACAACATTAATCCAGCGGATATTCTACCGCCACCGCCCACAACGCAATCAATGATCAACAAGCATCAGCAGTTTTGATAGCTCATAACCATTTGCCTGCCCAGTTAGCCGAACGACGGTGACCGCGGAACGAAGGGTGTGGCAGGGAGGAAGAAGAAGAGTGAGAAGAAGAAATGGCCGTGATGCGGTCGTAGAGTGTGTGTTTGTGACCCGCAGTCTCATAGTTTTCGTGTCTCCTCGCTTGCTCGAATCGATGTTTTGTTATGCTAATTAGGCAATTATCGCTATCGAAAGAAAACATAACCATCGATCGGTTGGGATTCGGTCATAAATTCATACGAACTCAACGAACCGTACACCGAAAGCGGAGGGGGTTTCGCACTGACCTACCGCCACATGCGTGTCGACGACTCCGTACAGCCCCATTATTATGCTGATGATGCTTCTATTGCTCCGGCGGATGCTGCTACCACTTACGCCCGCACGGTGATGTTGTTGTGATTGGGAGAGGTGATCATTATGAAAATGGTAATACGGATGAAGTGTAGTGCCGCTGACACTGACGCTTCATTGACTGTGCGGCTCATGCGGCGGGTCCATCGCTTGTTGTGCGGTCCAGAAGGCGCAGCTGGTACGGCCACGTTCTATTGCAACTGTTGGGTAAAGTGTTTCGCACAAAATTGTTTCGCAATCGGTGCATGGGTGGTCGTGTGGATGTTCACTGCTGATGGATGGCTAGAAGTGGTCATATCCTTCTTACGATGTTCACTCGCCTCGCTGAGGAAACATAACGATGAACAATGTATGGAACAACAGGCCTTTTCGACTTGGAAGGGTACGTTTTTGTAGCAAGAAAGCAACTCTCGAAAGTCATTTGTTTGGTGGCAGAAGTGTCTAACATCTGCATATTGATTTGCATACGTCGTTGGTTACATTTTAAGCATCATTATTTTATTCTAACATGGTTCTGGAAGGGGTTGTTCTTAATAGGGGTGACTGACTTTCAATTCTCTTTTTAATAGTATATAATTCGTAAATAACTCCAGCAATCGAATCACAATGTAAAAGAGTCTTCCTCATTACTGTAGTCACTGGAAGAACTAACAATAAGGCGATTTGATTGTTTGAGAATAACAGAAAATTGTTAAGGAGCCAGATTTAATTGCAAAATGGAGAAACAAATTTTAGGGACATCTTTTTTATGATGATGATGAGTCCCAGCAAATCTCCGAAACCCGAGTGGATCGAATTTATCCCAAGTGTAAGAAATAGGTTTCATGAAATTATATTTAGGATCAACCGTCGGCATGCAATATTTCACTGATTTTCAAAAACTGGCCTAGATAAAATTAGGACGAAGTGATCTAGAGCGGATAGAAATGAACTCGAATGAATTATGTAATGGATGGATTGTAATGAACTCAATGACAAATGAATACACAGTAGCAAATTGAACGACGCGAAGACAACATCCTTTCTTTCGGACTCCGTGATATCACGCCCAGTACTTAAGTGAGTTTTACTCAATATCAAAAGTTAAATTTGTCTGTAGTCGTGGGAAGCATTTTCCATCCTTCAATTCTGGAGAATGAACTCTTCAAGATTCTGCTGAGCATATCATCAATCAATTGTTTAGAATGTATTAGGAATTTATCATACCCGGACGGAAATCTCAATGCTAATTCATTTCTTTTTTCGTTTTTCTAATATTAAACCAAATTAAAGTTCATCTTCATCATCATCTTCAGGTGACAGATGACAGATGTGATCAGATAGTGAGGGTGAAGTAATAATGTTGACGTAAATTTTTCCGATTTTTACTCATTAAAAAAATCGAGTGACCTTATTATTTCGTAACGCACTGTAATGCAATGCACTCTTGGACGAACCGTTGATTTGATTACTTTGATCGATCGATTGATCTATTGATCTATCGAAAGACGAAACAGTTAGTCGTCAATCATTCAATTTAACTTAATTTTATAATACAAGTCCACCAGGCTAAAAAAATGCAATAGAAAATATTCGAATAATATTAGAATTTAGAACACTGTAGCTACGTTGTACTATGAGGATAACGATTAATTACCATTACAACATTGAAAAAGTGCAATTTTAAAGTATGGATCAGATCAGTCCAACATTTTTGTGATGCAATTCCTATCGGGAACGAAAATATCGAACGAAGTTGGAACTTATTAGAACATCTTACAAAGGATGCACTAAAATTCGTTTAACTGTTTAAAACATTAAATTTAATGTGGTCCCATAGTTTTGAAATATTACGCATAAACACATTGAAATCCCAGCTTTTGCGGCACAATTTAAATGGCGTACAGTGAGAATAGACATTCAGCCGGAGAGGGTCATATGTGCGCAGTAAACCCCGAACCGTAGCTGAACAAACAATGTGTTGTTTGAAAATGCGCCAGCTAATGATGATGTCAGTGGGGTAGCATCCTCATTTGTCTACGCACGTTGTATGTGTGATAGCTGTGCCGAAAATGTCGAAGCACATTTCCGTATTGTCTTAAACAAACATGGCCCAAATAACCTCCCGGCCATCCACAAGTAAGCGGCAAGGGGGTTACAACCCCACGCATGTTTGCACTGGAAGGGGAAGGCAACTCCATTTGCTAAATTCTGCAACCGTTCAGAACCTTTCATAGGGGAGGGTATTCGCCAGAAGGTCAAAGTCACCGATTAGCTTCATTCGGTATTCTGGCGTCGAAATCGATAATAACGTACGTCCAGAAAACGGCGAGTAGCTCAGAAGGTTCGTTGCGACGAGAGAAATAAAGCAACCACGGTCAAATGGACGATAATTTGAGAATTTTCAGCGTAATACCCTCCCACTTCCTACTCCCCAATCCACCCAATTCGGTGCAATGTCGGTTTTCAGAAGAAGTGATTCTACTTGATGCGGAGTTATAGCCGACAACGTTGGTACTAAACGGTACTTTATTAGCATCGAACGGCGATGATAGTTTGGTGGGATTTGTTCCTTCCTTCTGCCACTACTCCACAAGACCGCCGCATAATGATCGGGGCAGAATTTACCGAAAATGTTTCCCGCACCCGAGCTAGTACGTGATGGAACGTGGCACAGCAACGTTGCAAAGGTTCTGACGTGGGGATATCAATCGACCGCGCGAAAGAAAAAGCGGGCAGCTACCCCAATGGGACTAACGGGAATCGCAAGATTCGACCGCAAGGCACCTCCATTAGCCTTTCGAATGGGGCGAATGTCTTTGCAATTCGTTGTCCTCGAAATGAGGCTAAATCCTTGGGTCTCAGGATTTCTGACCACCGTACAGAGTGACGGTGCGAAATTGGAACCGATCGGGTAAGCTGCAATAAACACGGAAATAAAACTAACCGTACGGTGTTGGCTGGGTTGGATGACGAGATTTCAGGAGTTCCAAGAGGGCGGAAAAAAAAACCTCAGTTCGTTATAAATCCAAAAAAATGGCAAATCATTCAATCACTGCGCTCGTAACAAGGCAAACGTTTTTGCACACGAATTCCATCCTGGAACTTGACGAAGTATTTTTTTTCTCTCTCTTGTCCCTTAAGCTTTTTTCTCCCGTTATCCAACATAATTCCATCCCACTAATCTCGTTCGAATCGATTTTTGATTCTGACGTACCTGGTACTCGATCAGGGGAACTTTTCAATCCGGAGCGTATCGCCGCAAAAGGAATGCTACCGTGCAGTGGGCGCCCTATCATACGGGGTGAAAAATATGCGAAAGGGAAAAATTAACACCCCTTTTCAACAACTTTAGCCCTTTGGCCGGTCCGCCCGAGTGGGGTGTGGTGTGTTTTTATAATAAAGTGATGTTACGTGCTTTCACTAATCGGCTGTAAAAAAAATATGTTCCTACAGTCATTCGGCTGGTTCTTTGCTGTGGGTTCAGTGAAGTGGCAATTTCTGACCGCCATTTTTTTATCACCTCCCCCCATGGAACCCCTAGACCGGGTTGGCGCTAGAAGATATGATATGCCAGGCACGGAGCAATCGTAACAGATGGATGGCTTCATTTGGGAAGTGGTTCCGTGCCGGGTTCCGGAATGGGATTATTATGGTGGCCAGGCAGAAGCGTGATTATTTATTAGCAAGAAAGAAAAAAAAAAAGGTAGCAATTATCTCGACCGTTGGCGGAAGATTTGTTTGCTTCCAGTGTCTAAACCAGAGCCGCGTAGATAGCTTCATTTGAATTGGTTGGAAATGGCTTAACGAAAGCTGTTATTATTATCTGAAGCATAAGGAAGTTTGGGCATCATTTATCACTTCACCTGGTCATTTAGCTGCTGCTGCTGCTTACCTAACTCGCTTGACACTCACTCCCTGGTTCGGTTTTACATATGTCAAAATTAATCACACAGTGAAGCATTGTTAAACAAACGCTCACAAACATAATTGAGCGAACACTATTGTCTTTGAATGACTCATTCAAGATGATTGACTCACTTCGGTCTCGTCTTTATTTGCTGTTACAAACACACACCGACGCGTACGGGCAAAAGCTCTGAAACGACCCAAATATTTACCAGCCAGCGACTGTTGTTTGGATGCAAAATGAAGTACTCCGCGTCGGAACAGTACTCTCGGGCCATCGTTCCGTTCATCGGTACTGTTGAGCAAAAAGGGCTTCGAACAAGGTCAGTGATGGTAAACATGGTTTTGAAACGCACCGCACTTATGGAAGCTAATAATTTGTGTTTATGATCATTTCACTTCGGTAATGTCGCAAGCATTGACTCACTTATTAGAAGACTGCTGACCAACAGTCAAGGTGAACCCGAATCCGTTTTGTTGTGTCATTTTTCGTAAGCAGCTTTGAGTTGCTCGTTCAAAACGATCCATCACTTATTGGTTTGTGATGAGCAAGACGAAGAAAATGACGCTAAATAACAAGTATTCTACCAAACGCTAATGGAAAAGCTTGATGTCAAACTTTTCCTTAGAGTTACAAGCGCCTGTGTTAAGTGTGTCGATTTTCCTCCCGATGGTTACTTCGTGCCGAGTCAATCACGTCACATTTTCTTGCTCGATCTATATTTTATGCTCGTTTATGTGTCTGTTTTGTTTTCTGCTCGCCATTCCCTTTCCGGCCGGTGGTATTCAATTGATCGGCAGCGCGTGTGCGAGTTTTCACGACGCGACCACAGTGCGGGACATAATTATACGAACGTTACTTTCGTGATTATAAATTTCAAGAAAAAGATTAAACAGATTCTAAAGAAAATATTTGAAGCTGAAGGTATGTGTCAGCAAACCATATCAGCAATGTTTTACATGTAATTTCATATATTTTTTACTAAATCAAACACACCAACACTCAAACATTCAAGTCAAAATGAATATCAGATATTTAAGTTTTTCAAATTTCTTTCTAACCCTATCAACATTTTCGAAAACTTTAAAGATCTTGGCTTTAGCCAATGAGCTAAATAAATGGAGAATAAAAATATCATATTTTGTAGATCGATAGTCAAAGAAATTGCTTCACGCAATGTGATGTAGATCGCATTCGAATTTTCTAAACTGAATCGGAAATGTGGGCTAACTGAGAAAATACAAACATAAACAATTGAAGTATTAATTATAGAGCTTTCGAGCTCATTTTGGATTTCTGATTTATCATGCTGTGTTCTTTACAAGCAGATTTGATATTTGTAAATCGAGCAATCGATTCTTTTCAATATTTTGGATTAAGTGCAAAATGAATTTAATTCTGTACAAAACATTCGCAACTGACACCTCCATAAGGCCAAAACGCTTACCAAATGTGGGAAATGGGAAATCATTGTCGATTTCACTTGAGAAAAGTCAAATGTCGAGACTAAAACAATCGATTAATTTAAATATTTCCCTTACCCTAGCAGACCCCGTTTGCACTAACGCAAGGCTTGTCTGCAGTCAAACCTATAACATTATTTATTATAATTATTTGAAATATTTAAATTTAGTAGTGCAATTTGAAATTTAAATTTGAAATGTACACTGGGCCTGATCGCTTTTACCTTTTCACCCTATTTTCTTCTTAAATAGTTATATTCATATACTCTTGCTTAGAACTGTACAATGCTATATTTTCACTCTGAAATAATCAGCACAAATTGCATTCTACGAACATAGTAATTTTTTAATGTACAATCAACACATTTAGTATTATACTAAAGTGCAAAATAAATATTGTTTTCATTAATAGGGTAGTTTAGATAAAAGTGTACACAGACAGCAACAGAAAGCTTGATCAAACAGCATGCACTATCATATCCCTGCCTTCGTCACTGCATCGCAACGATGCTGCCGTAAAGCTTCACCGGAAACATTCTCCAACGAATTGCTGGAGAAAAGTGGCAGGAGGAAAAAAAAAAAAGCTTCCTGTGATGCTCTTCGGCAAATGACAATTTTGTACTCTTTTTTTTTTTTCATTGCATTGCACTTTTGCAAGCCCTGTAAGCCCGGGAGCGAACACGAACGACTAGACATTGCATTTGCGCCTTTCCGTCATCGAAAAGGGGAAAGCACCAGACGGACCACGGCTGTTCCGGACGGTGCTGATGAGCTCGTTGACCATTTTGGTTGACAGCTCGTGTGCAGTGAAGGGAAGCAAAAACAAAACGACCAACACGACCGCACGGTTTAACTGGTTGCTGGGTGGTTGTAAGCAATTGTTGATGGCGGGGTGAGTCGATCGTGAGGCCCGCGTGAAAGGCTCTGCGGTGGCTACGATTTCGCTTTGCACAACCCTATGCCGACGAGCATAACTGCGCCAAATGCCTTTAAATGAATGAACTTGAACTTCTTCTTGGGTTCCCGTCGCTCATTTCTAGATATAAGATACCACACATTGGGGAATAGTTCGGGCGCTCCTCTTTTCTCATGGAACGCGCCAGTTTGTAGTGTTTGCTTTTTACCCAAACGGCGAGACTTGCAGTTGGGGTCGTTGATTAGACGAGTGGGGCAGCAACGTTCCGATGATTGGAATTTCAAGTCTCACTTCGTGTGACAGTTAGCGGCATTTAAGCGGATCAGCTTATGCCGAATGCACCTCGATATAGGTAGCTTCGGGTGATGTTTGAGGTTTTTATTAATTGCTACATTTTTATCAGAATTCCATACCACCAAGGTCGATAGCTTTGGATCGTCTGAGTGTTAAGATTTTATTTAATGAAACAAAATAGTAGACTTAGTGGAATTTTTAATTTTATATATTTGTTTCGTAATATATTTCTATAACGTATTATAACATTAATCGTTTTAAATTATATTCTAGTTAATCGGAAAAAAGCTATAAAAATATTAATTAAAATCAGCAATAGAAAAACGCATTGTGTGAGCACAATTGTTCACGACTCCATTTTTAACACGAAACGACAAAAAATGGCACCGACATGCATCATAAACAATGGCGTCGCTCAGCGAAATATTATGGACTTTTTATTACCCGCACGGTTCGATACCATCGCATCCTTATCGAATATCCATCGATGAATCCATTATTAAAAGATAACCATCCGGAAGGGAACCATTCCATTGGCGTTTCCCATTCTGTTCTGCACTTTAAGAATTCGATTCCGCCCGGTCGTTACTATTCGTGGCATCGGTGAAACCGGGCCGAAGCATCAAGATGCAATAAAATCGAATAAATTTCACATCACCCGCTTCGTTCGAAATCCGAAGCAGCGGAAGAGAAATGTATTCTGGCAGCGTCTTTGAATCATCGCTCGTTTGCTTCAGCGAATCATAACCCAACTTACATATCATTTTGCGAACAAAAAAATCTTACTTTGGTTGCATTTTTTTTGTTACATTAAATTGATGTTATCGGTTTGAAACTAGCACAGATTGAAACGTAAGGAATTATTGCGTAAAAAAAGGTAAAAAGGCACACAAAAACTTGCCCTACCAGTGTTCGCATTGTAATAACCAGCATTGCAAGACAAAGTGAACCCGTTGTCGATACTAATTCGTAATATTAACACCCAACTTCCTGCAAAAGCACCGAGAGGGAAAAAAAAATCGCACACACACCCAACCATTACAACCCAGTGCTTCATCACCCCTTTTACCGGCTGTAGCTGTTAGCGGCATTATGATTATGGTGATAAATTGCATCCTGTGTGCAAAAGGGCGACCATTTCCCGAATTAATGGTCACTCTTTACGACGGGGTTTGCGACAAAGCAGCCTTATTACTTGCCACCGTCTTTGTGGCGGTCATTGTGCACGGGTAAATTAGGGGATAACATTTGTGATCCTCAGGTTTTTTTTTGGTTTTATTGAGCCCGATGACAACGAAATGATTTATTTCATACCATCAAAGCATCGTTTCGATCTTATCTGTTCTTACGGAAGCTGGTGAGGTGGAATAATTAAGAAAAAAATGATGAAAGATCTTTTCAATATAGTGGAGAAGTAGTTTAAGGATAAGTTTTATTAAAATGTTGCCAACACTATCGTCCTTTTTGGGAGAATTTTTTCAACAAAAAACAACCCCCTGAACTTGACCTAAATTGCGGAACGGATCGCACGGTTTTCGCGTGTGAATTGAAAGTATTTCACTGCAATTCAATCATCTTAGCATAATCGATCAATGCGCAACATTGAACAAAAGGCAACGCGTGCACCGAGGTACCTCGTTCGATCCGGCCCGAATAGAAAGGAAGCGTTTGGGCTGGGAGAGAAAATTGGCCCCGCGTGAACGCGATGGTCTACAAAATTATGGCTTCATTTTTGCAAACTCACCCAACTTAAAAATCACCGTTCATTCTAAATTCGATCATCTGCGTGGTTGGTGTGAAAGCAAATAGTTCGCAATGTGGCATAAAACACAGCCAGGCCAGAGCAAATGCTGCGAAAAACGCTGCCTTCATTCGATTATCGTGTGGACAGTTCGCGCTTTCGATTGTGGTGTGCATTTTTAAAGGGTTTGTTCTGTTTTGTTCTATTTGTTATTTCCTTTTCTTTTTGTAAAATGTGTCCTTCAATTAGATTTGGAGAATTTGTAGCAATTTTTCTACACATTTTTTGTTTTGTTTATGGAACGTTATTAGTTTTCCAGCTTTTGCTAATATTATTTTTTACTAATAATGATTTTTCTATGTTTTTTTCTTGATAGGATTTGTTTTTTCCTTTGTTTAGTTGCTTTTATGTACACCTTTATATTTTTAATTTTTTTTCTGTTGTCTATTTATTCCATTTTCCTAGTTTTGTTTTACTTTTCACGAAACATTATTATATATTTGTGTTTGTGTCTTTTATCATTTGATAATAGTCGTAAATGTTCCCTTTTAGTTTACAACTTAAATTAAATTCATTTAGGCATTCAAAAATGATATAGAGTGTAGAGTAGTGTATATGAGTGTAGAATATCTTCTTCTTCTCCTTCTTCTTCTTCTTCTTCTTCTTCTTCTTCTTCTTCTTCTTGACTAAACGACTTATTTGGCCATAGCTGAATAGTTGGACCTCACTACTGACGAACGGTCCAGATGTGAAATGAACTCTGCTCTAAATCTAGCTTACTTTTGGTTCATTATATATAGTTTTCCTAAGTAATGCTCTTGATATGATATTATTATTTTAAACTGTTTGTTTACTTCTTTTTTTCTCATTTGCTTCATCACTAAATTCTTTTGTTTGATTCTTCTCTTATTTATATTTGTTGCACTTCTTTGATTACTTCTCTTGTTTACTCTTTTTGACTGTTTTGTTTTACTCTCCTGCACAATTTATCGTAAATATCTGTATTTAGTTTTTGAACATCAAAACAATGAAGACTTTTTTTTTAATCTTATCATCTCCATGACAGAATTCCCTCCCATTATTAGCATGCATATTTGGGTGATCACATTTCTTTATGATGCAAAATGAAAGTGATTTTCACTCCAATTTACCCTGACCCGAAGCAGCAGAATCATCAGTCCCGTTCATTCAACTCGATCTAACACGATCGTGCTCTGACAGCACCGTTCCACCAAAGGTCGCTCCAATATCGGCTGAACTTGGACATTTACAAACCGATTTACCTTCACGAACCCTGGCCAGCAATGTTCGGTAGGCGTGAAAGTTTTGCCCTTCAATTCCGTCCGTTGTCGATAATGATTCGCCTCCTAGGAAAGGTCTCTGTCCGAGCTCGCGCCCGTGTGCATCCACCATTGGGCACCATTTTGGGGAGGAGGGTGAGAGATTACCGCCCATTTCGAGCGACCTTCTTGTTCCGTCCAGATCGAGGCGTCCGTTTTTTTTTTTGTCCAACGCTGGCTGCGTACCGTCTGGAAAGGTGAAATTTTATCACTCAAATTAGGAAGGATTACCTAAAATGATTCTTTTCCACACTTTTTTGTTGTTGTGCATTTCAACCTTCATGCGAGTGGTTGCTGGGACGTTACGACAAAAAAAAACAACCCTTCGCTAAACCGCTTTATTGTTCACCGTGGACAGCACGGACGCGAATTTCGAAAGGCTTTTAAGGCAGCTCGGATGCAGCCCATTTGAAGCACAATTTATTTTATCGCGCCCCGTTTTGTGCGAGCGGCGCTGATTGAATTTTACGTGACGATCTGGACGGTTAGCGATAGAGTGGAATTTTAGGAAAGTATGTGAAAAAAAAACCATCATACTCCACACGTAGATAGATCCGCCTTAAAAAGAGGGAAAATACTAGTGAGCCGCTTGAAAACGTCATTTATTTGGTTTGTTTTACATGCGCAATAATAATCCCAAAATTTATACCAAAAACTACTCGACAAATTATTAGTTCCATTCGAACATTGGGGATGTTCGTTGAGGGTAGCATACAAATCATAAACGAACGTTTGGGAAATTTCAATATCCATACATCCTCGGGAAATGGTGAACCAGCACAAAAGCCCCCTAAAAACGAAGGCCCCGAAATCTTCACCACACCATAAGGAAAATGTATTTATGATGGCGAAATCCCGATCCGTTTTTCCCTGCCCTTTTTACAGTGAGGGCATGGGAAATTCGTTTGCCATTCTTATGATTTACATAATACGTTTATGCTCAGCAGCCCCAAAACCCATACATGCAAGGTCAATGTACCGGCGGATGAAGAAATCCTCCAATTTCCTGCTGCTTTCCTGCGAACAGTTTCATGTTTGGGTCACAGCATTTGGAACGACACCAGGCTATTGGAAAGCAGGCGGCGACACTGCCCTGGTGCAAGGCACCGATATTATCATTTCTGTTGTATGTGTGTGCAAAATTACAAATGCGAAACGAAATGTTCAATATTCTGGGCTCGTTTATGCTTTTGCCTCTCTTGTTTATGGTATGACCCTCTCGGAGCGGTTGTTTGCGGTGGCTTTTGTGCTGCGAAGAAATTCTGCCGTAATTGACGGTACAGCGCCACTGTTGCAGTGCCAATGTTCAGAGATTCGCCGCAAGATTGAGGCGCGAATCGCATAAGTCATTCGGTGATGTCTCCACACTGTTTCCCATCAGGCGACCGTAGGCGAGGTTCTGTTCTGACGTGCTGGAATGCCTGTGCGTGAGAGCGTATATATATATTGGATACATGGATGGAATTTCGGTCGATTATTTAACAGCTATTGGACGCAAACCCCGTCACGGGACGCGTCCCAAGACGCAGGAATCTGTGCAGAATGTTAGATACACACTTAACTGCCCCGAGCCGTATCGTAAGATTCGTATCGATTGCCCTGGTGCTGCCGGAGAACCGTCTCAACGGGGTCTGTTATCCGCCCTACCGATCCGGGGCTATTGCTTCGAACTAATCAAAAGTGCCGGAGGTGGATCATTCAAGTTCATACATAAAAATCGATTATCACACTCGGAACAGTGGCCGGATGTTTGGGATTGGATGGACGGATGAGTTCGGTGGACGAGAGTGTGTATCGATCTGGTATCGGTTTGAAAAGTGTAAACAGGCAAGGATGGAACGCCCTGGAAGGATTCAGAAGAACCCAGAAACTCTACAAAGAGGTTCAGGTCACAGAGAAACTAGTTGATATTCTGCACGCATCGGATGGATTCGTGGAATTCCGGGTGTATTCAGAGACAGTTCTTTTGCAGGCTACTTTAGGGTGTTTGTAAGGAAACAGCTTTAAGAAGAGTGTATATTAAAACATACCATTAATTTATCAATTTATATGCACACAATACGAGTGGCGACTGCAAACTCAAAACATATGTTAGTGCATAACTTAATTATGATGGTGTTTGGAGTTGGACTATAAAATAAGAATTTGAGGAGATATATAAACTAATGCGGATGTTGTTTTAATAAATTATTTTACTAATTTTATATTTTATGCGACAGATGGGTCAGTTGGGAATCAATATAATTAAGCGCAAGATCCAGAAATTGTAAAAAGGCCTCACATCTTTCTCTGCATATTTTAATTCAAGTCACAAATTTAACTGCAATATGTAGAAGCATATGTGCACCTTCTTCAACTGATCTTCTTAAAGTTGTTAGTCTACTCACTACAGAATGAAACTTACTGTAATCACAAAATAAAGCACAAACCTATCGGTCTCGCAAAATCACCTACAGAAATGGCGACGAACAGTTAACAGGCGGAAGCAAAGCGAACAACGGTCAAGGTTGTAATTTCTTCAGATAATTCATTCATAGCGTTGTCACGACTTCTTCGGCTCAATCTGCCCGTACGGCTCGTAGGAAGCAGAAGGAAAAAAAATTTGTTATCATGCTCACACACATACCAGCAGTGTGGTGCAATTTCACAACCTTCGCGAATGGCAAAAAGACCGGCAAATAATGGGCAGAATCTAAGACGGCAAAAGATGAAATGTGTGTCAACGGAGCTGTGTGATTCCGTTGTTTATTTATGAGTGTCCACACACACACACACACGAGCCGTTTGTGTGGCTGTAGGTTGACATACAGAAGGTGCAGAAGGCAAAAAAAATCCTCACAAAAGGGAATTGAACGGTGCACGTTAAGGGAGTAGTATGACTCCCTTATATATGATGAGCTTTAGTATGAGACTTTCGAGAGTTTGTGTAATTTTGGTTGAAAACAGTTATAAAACAATGACAAATCAACAACCATATCTTCGCCTGTTGATGGTTTTTTACTGAACGCTTTTCACGTGCTTTTCCGAAAACCCAATATCACGAATTCTTCAACACCCAGGCAGAGAGTTCATCCCTTGATAATCCTCCGTTTTATGACCTCCTCGTTAGATGTCATCCAAAATCAACGCAAAAAGGCAAACACCGTGCCCGGATGTTGCTGTGGTGTCCGTCATGCTGCCTGCCATCACCGACGCATGGCGACAGGTTAGACTTTGTAGGTCTTGCCGTTGTCATTTGGCTGGCAAGGTTTTATGTGCGAATCGGTTACTCTGGAATTGCCACGGTTACGGCCCCCAAACATCCAGCCAGGAAATGCGAAAGCGAAAATGGGAAGCAAACCTAGCACCACCAGCCAGTCTGAAAAAGCTTCAATAAATGATATTGAAACCACAGCTCGCCACAAAACCATAAACACACACAAAAGCGATTTGAAGATGTTAGATGCCGGGGAACATTGGAAGGAGTCGACGAAAAACCCGTCTTACAAAACTTCTGTAGAAGATGCCATAAAAGTTTACAACCTTTGCCACCACCGACCGCTCCGTGTACGTGCATAAAACTAACATCTCCCCACCCGAAAACGCAAAGGGTTGCTTGTCACACCATCAACGGCGCAAGGGTTAAATTCCCTCGCCGGTCTAATCTGCATGATGTATTTTTTTTTTTTCACGCTGGTTTATATCTCCACCATCTGGTGGTACTCCTACGTACCATTTGCATCTGTTGGCATCTCGACTGCCACCTTCCTTTACACCAATCGGCCTCCGAGTCGTGATTGGTGATACATGGTTTTCCGCTTTCTTCCATGAGGTGCATTGTCGATTAGTGCTCACGGAACTCAACGCTATGTGTGTGTGCGTGTTTCTGATTGACCCTCTCAACTCCTCCATCGAATAGTGATCGAAACCGAAACTGACATTCGGTGGTTTATTCGCATTAGGCTACGCTGGGCTTTCCGTTTCGCTGCCCGGTTTGATGTGCGTCGGTTGTTAAGTTCACGATCAAGGTCTAACGAATCGGGCCTGGTTTTGATTTTTTTTTCTGCCGTGTTATTCCTCGCTTTTCGCTACGTTATCTTGATGACAGGATAGGAAACAGTTTAGAGCTTTCGGTTTCGGTTGTTTTAGGAAGAAAAAAAACCTGGCTACACGCGCACTGCTTCCAACGAGGCATAGCGAGTTCTTCGAATTAAGGGGAACTCATTTTCCTTCCCTTGTGCAGTATGTGGGAAACGAGGCATCAAACAAGTTCAGCAGTAAACGTGCAAACGGTCCGGACGATTCGGTAATTAAAAGAACATCATAACACGAATGCTCCCATAAATAGGGCCCAATTTAGAACGACTCGTTTAAAGTTTATGTTCCTTCGGCTCGGGTGGAAGATCGATGCAGACGCGTTGCAGGCTGGTAGGCAAGCTGACGTCCTAACCGTCCTAATGAGCTTATTTACTTTGAGCTTTGACGAAAAGCAGTACTAGCTAGATGAAAATTTAAATGGTTTGTGTTTTATTTGCTTTTATGGACCACCATTGCTCAGGAAATTATTTTAGTGCCTAACGAACAGTTTCAAGGGGGTCAATCGTATAAATTTTTAGAGTACATGATTCTGTAAAGGTCCACGAATATCTGTAGAGCTTTGAATATGTGCTGATTGTTTTAAGAACAAATCTGGAGTTTTTCGCTTCACTTACTGTGATAATATAATCATTCAAACTAGATATGAAATATTCCAAGCACTGATAGACTTCGATTATATAGACTTGTGGATGTGAGTAGGGAAAAAAAAGAGTCGTGTAAACTGAAGCACTGATAGCAGATACAACTCTGGTCATCCATAATTGTCTTCAAGTTCACTGAAGTTAAGCTAAATATCAGTTACCTGTAAGAACTATTCGAATCCCAAACTTATATATTCCGGATATATTCCTGCTTTGAAGATCTCTTGAAGATCTTCGACATTATCACTCTTCCCTATCTTCTCCACTGGGTTCAAAAGTTGGGTTTTCCACTTTAGATTCAAAGTCTGGCTACTTCGGTTACTTCATATTTGAAGTCCAAAATGCTGAAATCTGAATCTGAATGCTTCGAATGTTCTGTCTTAATCCAAATGTCGGAGTTCCTCCACTAAACTGGTAGAGCTTGGGATATTTATATAAAAATAAAAAATAATGATACTACTTCCAATTCCCAAACAAAGATTGAGAGTCATTCGCTCGCTTTAAAGATTCATTGCGCTGCATCCAACACTACAGGAAATACATCACCGACCGACCGTGTGTTACAATTCTCATCGCTATCGGAAAATGGAAACTCCCGTATCGCATAACACTGCCAGCATTATGCCGTGACGATGTTGGTAACTATTATTCTGCCCGCCTGCCATCGGGGCCGTCCAATTTTCTCTTATCTAACAACGTGTATAATTTAATAATGAATCAAAATGGATTGATGCGTACGCAAAGCTGCGGTACACGTCGAGCGTGCACGTACGCTGCGTATGTTGCGTAAAAAGCGAAAAAGCAAAAAAAACCATCGCCACCACCACCAGAGGACGTTGCACGAATGCGACATGAACACAATATGCGCGCGAAGACATTGTGCGACTACCCGCCTTTTGTTCCCTGTTTGTGCGTCCCTGCGCTCATCACAAATGCCCTTTCAATCAAGAGCATAAATGTGTTTATGCTTTTCTTCGGCAACGAACAGCCGGCGGGCGCACAGCGCCATCGTGCGGCTGCTTTGCCATTGCCTGTGCCATCGTTCGTCGGTGTTTCCGGTTTTGCCGAGCGGCCGTTTTGCTGTACCGCAATACCGAACCGATGTTGACTTTCGTGTGGAGGCTTTTTGTACTTGAAAACAAGATGCCACTTCCTTTCTACTGATCGTCACCTTAGCACCAACAGACGGGCGACAAGCGGCTGGCAAATTTTGCCCCAAACTGCCCAGAGCAATCCTTTCTCTTCCTAATCTTGTGGCTGGCGCCATCCGCGTTTAGCCTCTGATGGTGGCTAGTTCTGTTTGAAAAAGCGTCCGTCGCCATACACACACCGACTGGGGATGATTGATGACTTTACTGGGGTCTCTGTTCCAAGCGGTACTGATCGGTCAATTTGATATTGCTTATACCCCTGCCTTTCATAATAGACAGTACGCCACAGTAAAGAGGCATTGATTTCCGCCTCTCGTTATTCTTCGATAAACTCTGATTTATGCCTTTTTCCCGTCCAATACGAAATGTGTCTTTTAAAGCGTCAGAAAGAATCTTAAAACATAAACGATCTAATGTCCAATTTTGTTTTCCCTAATTTCCAGAAAAGCTACTTTCCTCTGAAGGTCGCGAACTGCGGCGAGTACTGTTCTCGCTGAAGCAAATCTTCCAGGAGGATAAAGACCTGGTCCATGGATTCGTGGCACACGGTGGTCTTAACTGTCTGGTGCAGATTGGCAGTGAAGCGGACCAGAACTACCAGAACTACATACTACGTGCCCTCGGGCAGGTGATGCTGTACGTGGACGGTATGAATGGGGTGATGAAACATTCGCCAACGATCCAGTGGCTGTACACGCTGATCGCTTCCCGGTATCGGTTGGTGGTGAAGACCGCACTTAAGCTGCTGCTTGTCTTTGTCGAGTACTGTGAGGGTAACTGCTATCTGCTCGTTAGCGCCATCCGGTTCATGGATACGGCACGGGCAGTTGTCCCGTGGAACAACATCATGCGGTAAGTGAACATATTCATTACATCTTGAACTATTCTTGCTAAATATTGTTGGGCTTTTGCAGGCTACTCAAAGATTACGAGAATGCCGACACCGAACTGTTGATCTACGCAACGTCACTGATCAATAAAACCCTCTCCGGGCTGAGCGATCAGGACAGTTTCTACGATGAGAGTGACTTCCTGGAGCAGCAAGGCATGGAAGGCATCATCCAGCGGTATATGTCCCGTCCCGGTACGGATCTTGATCTGCTCGATCAGTTGCAACTGTACGAGAGTGTCCTACGCTTTGAGGACGGTGAGTGTGATGGTATACGCATACCGGACAATACCGTCCGCAAGACACTGCGGTATCGTTCCACCGGGAATGACACGACCGATCGACGGAAGTCACGTCGACACAGCACGGGTACTGCTCCACCCCAACCTCCTTCAATGGCTCCACCTCCTCCACCACCTCCGCCACCGCCTCCTCCACCTTTGCCGGCCTACCCAATGTATTCCGCACCACCCAGTGGACCACCACCTCCTCCACCACCGCCCCTACCTCCACCGATAGCACCAGTCCAAATGTACGGTGGATTGCAACTGCCCGGACAACGGCAGCAGGACGAAGACAGTTCCAGTTCGGCGCACAGTGGAGATCATCTGCCTGGGACTGGGTATCACGATCCATCGCGTGACACTACGGGCGTTACGCCCGGATTGCGTCGACGTCGAGAACGGGCCGAGCGGCAGAAGAATTTAATACGCGAACAGCAAGAGCTCGGCCAGTTCCAGAACGGGTGCATTCCTACTGCGGAGGATGGAAATAATATGAATAATGGTATGTTTTGATTGTTAAATGTTTGAACAACCGCTTATCTTTCTAATAATGCTTGCCTTGTGAAACAGAACAGCTCAAGCTCATTGTTACTAACTTGTGTTAATTCCTTTCGCGCATGCTTATATACTTTTGCGTTGATGTGTTGTGTGTTTGTGCCGTGCTCGCTGTACTCGATCGTCCAGGATACTCTGCCGTACACTGGAATGCCGCTCTGTACCGCCGATCCAGTGGGCTTACCAATGGGTCGGGTATTGGATTGCCAACGAATTCCTCGCTGCTAGCACCACCCACCATCCACGAAGAGGACAAACTTACGTTACGGCTGAACGGTGGTCTAAGCTCGTCTGTGATTTTGCACAAGCAACAACCCTCTAATCATACAGAACACACAAACGGTATCGTGCAGACTAATGGCCACGGCACTACGAATGGGTCGTCACCGTTGGATAGTGTGGAGTACCGCAATAGTCGCAATCTGCTGCTGAACAAACATGGCAGCGGTGGCACTAGCAATGGCACGACAACCGACAACCGTTACAAGGTAGATCTCAATGGTAATAGCGTAAGGAGTGCGCGCGGTTGCAGCAGTCTGTTGGCGGAACAGGATGATGAGAACAAAAGTCCCAACATTAAGACCCAGATGACCGTTCCGATGAGTACGTACGGTAAGCAGCTAACAAACGGTAAGGATTCCTCAGACACGAGCTACCATCGGCGATCCGGTACGAATGCGGGGTACGAACGGACGAATGGTTCCTTGAATGGAAACCATATTGAAATCAAAAGCCAAGATCTCCCACCGGTTCAAGGTAAGTTTGCGTTACTAGGCTCAACCATCAAAGTACTGCTCCAATTAAGACTGGAGCAAGCATTAACCTTTTGGCATTGTGTGCAGGTGTTACTAATCGAAGTCTTTAAGACTATTGATATCACATCTCTCTATCGCAAACTTTTGTTTCCCATTCCAGCAGAATCGGACAACGAAGATAAGAAGCTGATCCTCCAGTTGAAGAAGGACCATACGGTGAAAGATCTGACACAGAAGCTCAGCTGCTTACCGCTGAGTCCACAGGAAGAGAAACCTAAGAACCTTATCGGTGACATGTCTGGACTGATTTCCAAAGCCAAGGAAGGTTTGGCGAAGAGTAAAAGCAACAAGGATATCTCAAGATCGCCAAGCGTGGATAATGACATCAAAAAGCTGGCCAACGGCGAGCCCAAGAAGTCCGAAAACGAGCTACACTGGGAAGAGATCGTGAAGAACATGAAGCGCAAGCTAAGCCTGTGCGATCTGGACTTTACCGATCTCACCTCGGACGACGATAAGGATCTGCTGGCACCGCGTGGCTTTGGTGGTGCGGTACCACCTCCGCCTCCACCCGGTGGTATGCTCATGAACGGAATGCCACCACCACCGAGCATGATGCGTCCGCCACCAACCAATCTAGTGCCACTGCCCGGACACATGCTCAATGGGAACGGTATGCCCCAGCTCAACAGCTTGGATGGGTCGGCGACTATTAAGAAAAACAAAAAGACTGTACGTAGTGTGTTGTTAGTAATGAGTGAGGTCACAACGATAATGACATGTTTTATTATGTTACCGTTTAGGTGAAACTGTTCTGGAAGGAGGTACGCGACGACATGATTCCAGCGTTAATACAACGCACCATCTGGGATGAGCTGCCGGAAGCGATTGTCGACACCCAGAAGCTGGAGCATCTGTTCGAATCCCGAGCCAAAGATTTGATGACAAAGGTAAGCATACGGGGTGTTTCCGCTGGTAGCCACACAATCGCAGCCCCATTCGGATCGGACCATCATCGGACACTGCGGGATGCAGCACTAATGTACTACCAGTGTTCATAACTCATCCGTTTCTCTTTACCTTCTCTCGTTCTATCCATAACGTCGTTCATGGCGCCCAAAACTTTCGATCTATACATACATCGGCATCTTGCTATTTGCAAAACATCATTCGATCTCATATGCACGTGTGGACGAAAATTGCTCTTTTGACGAAAAATTTGTTTCCGGCGAATCACCTACCACACCCACACGCAAACCCATTACTGCAAATTTAAATTATCACTGTATCATCACGATATCACCTTCCACGTGTCGTTCGGTTCGCAATCACACAAACAAACAAACGCAAAATCAATCAAAACGTTCCATCACCGTGTCATACTCACCGTGTGTCTCTGTGTTTATCCAAACAAAACCATCATGACTAAATCTCTGTACGACCTAACCAGGAGGTGAGTGGTTCCGTAGTACTCTCCGGCTCATGTTCGTATGTCGTGTTTCGTGTGTTGGTGTTTGCTTTTTTATTCTGTTTGCTTTTAAAACGTTTAGAAAATGGATGTTTATTTATTTATCTTTAATAGAACGCAAAATTATAGTTAAAGCTTTCTTGAGGAAAAGCTCACTAGAGCTTCTGCTCTTTAACGAAGTCTGAGGATTGAAAAAGGAACATTTCAATCCTCGCTTAAACCCCGTCTTATTTAACTTTACGACCATAGACATCAATTGAACGAAATCCCATCTTAACATCGCATTTAATTTTTGACCGTTCGCCATCTACCTCGGTCGGTGTAAGCGTGTTGTGTATGTGTTATGCATGCCGTTCTCTTCCAATTCCCTGATCCCTTCGGTTAACCTGCCCACAGCCTGTAACCCGCATTGGGATTTCAGATCCTTTTAGCGATTCCCTTTTTTGTGTTTACCTTAAGCAATGGGGTTTACCACGTTCCTTTTTCGCTTGTCTTAATCCTCTTTGTCTGCATATCGGTTGTTGCAATGATTCTATTTGATTTCCTCATCCGATCCGCTCCAATTTGCTCGCTGTGTGCATGACGTTTCAGTGTGCGTCCATAAACGAAATCGATCTGTTTAATGTAGCACTTGGTTCCTATTTGGTGTTTTCCTTCCCTTTACGGAGCATCCCATTACTTTCCCGGTACGTACGTGTCTTACTTTATTTCCTGGTAGAAGATTTGCCTCTTGCTCCAATAATGTCTATTCCCAGTGGCTTACCGCTACTGTGGGAATCCCTGAAACCCTGTCAATGCTGGGGTACGATTTTTCCCAACGCTGGATGGGTAAAAGTTATATAAAAAGGTTCCTTCCTTTCTACCGTCTTCGCATCCGGGGTACGCTGGATTGGGTAAAATATGGAGCAGGATATAGTATTTGTTAAAAATAGATGAAAGTAAGCAGATAGCATGATGAAAGCCTTCCAGGATGCAAGGTTAGTGAAAGGTATCATTTGTTAAGGGGCGGGAGCCCCAACTGGAAATTTGGACCAGACTCGGTTGATTTATCGCACCAGAAATCATCGTCTGATTGGGTAACCAATATACTTAACCTGAGCTCCTTGTGGCACACATGAAAGGAAAGATGAATGTGCTACTCTTACCGAACCAATTTTTTCCGTTATTTGTCTCTTTGTATTCCCCGCAGTATTTGCTGGGCAATGCTGTATTGATGAAGTTACCAACAAGTCTATTCGGAGCTATTTCTTTGCGTTGTACAGTCGTGTTGATCTGATGTTCACTCTTTACGAAACGCATTTTCGTAAAATAAAGGTAGATCAACTTTTATCCAACTTCGTTCATGACGCAGACGAACTCCTTGGAGGGATTACTTGGGATATGATTTTGCTTTCAATGCTTCGTCTAGACTGATGTAGTTTAAGTTTTCCTTGGATTCCTTTTCCACTGTTTTCAACTCCTTCGGGCGTGTTTTCATCAAGTTCAGCGAAAAGTGGCTGAAGCATAGAGAAAGCCTTGGGAACTTTTCCATGAAAGAAGGCTATTGTAACATACACCTTAAGTATTCCAAATAATCGATAAGACTGTTCTCAAATCACAAACCTGGAACCGTAAGGTAAATATAGGAGTACGGTAATCTTATCCTGCTCTTATTGGGGATATATCAGGATGAATGAGTGACTAAACTGTTATTAGTTAGTGAGTTAATTTTAATATTCTTTAGGACTATACGGTAGTATGAAAGCTTTCCTCTTGGAACTCACTCTAAGTGAGATATATTTAAATCATATCTTATCTTCTTGATGAAATGTCTGTTTGCTAAAGCACTGTTCAAGATCCTATTGAAGTGGTTTCTAGAACTAGAAAGTACTTATAAAACATAATGAAAACTTCGCCATTTTACTATTAAAAACAAACCTAAACCAACACGAATGTTAATCAATGAAATCGCCAACCAAACCGTATCCAGATGCACCAGTTTAAGCTTAATCACCAAAAACCTATTTAAGCTTAATCATAACATTAAACTATCCATCCGCCCTCTTTTATCACGAGAACTATCACGTCACGATACCCTCCTTAGTGCTCGTACCTTCTCCAGTTCGTTGCCCGCCCTGTTTGCACTCATAAATATGCATGAGCCTATTTTACATCTTATTTAGTTTCGCCAACTTGTCCTTTCGCCCGGCCACGTGCTCCTGCTGTATGCGCTTGGTCGGAGACAGTGCTACCGTTTATTTTTTGTTGTTGTGAGTTTGTGTCATGCTTGGTTTTCTTTCATTTTTTTATAGCTTCTGTGCGGACAGTTTGACAGGACGCAAATTTAATAAAAAACCCCGTGTACCGTCTTTCATACTCCACCTTTCTTTCGGAGCGGGACCATTTAGTAAACTGTTGTTATCTGTTTTTTTTTCTTCTCTTGCTTGTTATCCCTTTTTTTTACGCTCCTTCCGGTAAACCGTTCCATCGTTTTCGGCAACGTGATTATCAAACGTGGGTCCTGTGTCGGCTCGGCAGAAGCAACAGGAGCTAAACAAGAACAAGGAAATCATCGTCCTGGACCATAAGCGCTCGAACGCGATCAACATCGCCATGACGAAGCTGCCTCCCCCGAGAGCCATTAAAGCGGCCATTCTGAAGATGGATTCGACCGTCGTAACGCGCGAAGGCATCGACAAGCTGCTGAACATGCTGCCGTCGGACGAGGAGCGGTGCAAGATCCAGGAGGCGCAGATGCTCAACCCGGAGCTACCGCTCGGCACGGCCGAACAGTTTCTGCTGACGCTGTCCTCCATTTCGGAGCTGGGCGCCCGGTTGAAGCTGTGGGCTTTCAAGCTGGACTTTGAGAACATCGAGAAGGAGATAGCGGAACCGTTGAACGATCTGAAGCAGGGCATTGAGCTGCTGAAGTCTAACCTAACCTTCAAGTGCATCCTCTCGACGCTGCTGAACATCGGCATCTTCCTGAACGGGGCACCGGTGAAAGGGTTCCAGATCGATTATCTGGCGAAGGTGCCGGAGGTGAAGGACACCGTGCACAAGCACTCGCTGCTGCACCATCTCTGCCACATGGTGATGGAATCGCAGGCCAACACGACGGATCTGTACTCGGAGATTGGGCCGATAACGCGCGCTTCCAAGGCGGACTTTAACGAACTAGCCCACAACATCGTCTATCTCGAGACGGAGTGTAAAGCGTCGTGGGACCGGTTGAAGTTGATCAGCAAACACGATACGGCACCGCATCTCAAGCAGAAGCTGATCGATTTTTTGGCTGACTGTGCCGAACGGATTATCATTCTGGACATTGTCCATCGGCGGGTACTGAATAGGTAGGGTTTTGGTGGGGGACTTGGAACTAGAGCTCAGACTATAGCGCATTCATCGGTGGTTGTTCCATTTCATTATGTTCAGGTATCGGAAGTTCCTACTATGGCTTGGTGTGCCACAGCTACGCATTGCCGAATCGCGACCCAACGAGTTCTGCCGGATCGTGTCGGAGTTTGCGCTCGAGTACCGAACGACGCGCGAACGTGTCCAGCAGCAGATCGAGAAGAAGGCCAACCATCGAGAGAGAAACAAGACTAGAGGCAAACTGATTGTGGACGTTGCCAAATTCAAAACACAGGAAGATCGGGCTGATGATGAGTTGCGGTAGGTTTTTTTTTGTTTGTGAGGACGTTTCAACGCGTACTGAGGACTTATTTCTTGCATCTTTCCTGTACAGCACCCTGCTTGGAACGCCAACGAAGGGCCCAGGTGGAGAGGAAGTAGAGATGAGCGGTACCTTAACATGGCGCCGGCGTCGCGGTGATGCGACGGCTTCACCGGTAACGCTCATGAACTCGCACCCGACCGTACCGAGTCCGGCGCACAATTCCGGCTCGGTCATCGGAGGTCGGGACGAAAGCTTCACCGATGGCGATGATGAGATACTGGAATCGTTGGTAAAGACAGCCACCAAAACGGCCACTCCACGACCGATGCAAAGGGAGCGGAAACGAACACGTCAGGCAGATCGGAAATCATGTGAGTTGGATGTTCCGTCTTATCCTTCCCCTGGGATTTAATATGTTATTCCCTTTTTATTGTCCTGAGTTGTCTACTTAATCTCACCACCGTGAGACGAACCCGGGTACTGATGAAGCTCACGCACTTGTACACAACAAACCCCTCTACACGACACTCTCGAACAAACGGGCGTGACAAATGCCGACCGGGGTGGAAAACAATAACAAATTAAGCAAAGCTACCGCTTAAACCTGGTTGAGTGTGACTCCTCCCTCATCAGTCCTCTCAACAACCCTTGTGTTCCGTTCGGATGTTACGTAGCGAAAGCACACAACAATTAACAAAGAAGCTAGCAAAACTGGTCCACCATGGGTTTTGACGGTGTATTCTTCCATTCTTTCCCATTCTTCCCAATTACTACAGTCAAACGATCTAGAACGCGCGAAGGATTCACAGTGGAACGTACCGGAAGCTCACCTCCCCTTTAACGCGAGTGCGCAGCATCTTCCACCTGGTGTCTTTTTTTGTTTATCCCCGTCTCGTTAGGATTTTGTTGCATTCTTTCTATATTGCGCCCGTTTTACCCATCCCATCACGATCACCGCAGTCGGCCAGCAGTGTACCAATGCGTTGTTGGTGGCGTAGATTAAGTGCACCCACCGACCTTCCAACTGGAGAACTTTCCACATGTTTTCCATTCGTATCGGTTCGCAATTATACATACCGGTGAATATTGTACCAGATGTGGTGATTTTTTGTTTTGTTTTGTTTTATTTGCTCATGAGTTTTCGCTTCCTACGTGTGTTCGATTGTGTGCCAGTTCGTTATCCAGTTGTGTTGTTTTCCAATAAATTTTCCTTGTCTTTCCTTGCTGTCCTTAAGTTAAGTAGGAATGTGTTTACTAATGTTTTGCTGTTTGTTTCTTCAGCATGATTTTATAAAATATGAATTAGAATTCCTTCATTTGAGTTTTACATATTTTCCCATCTACTCCAATTTTCATACAGTGTGTAACATATCTATAGGGCAATTAAGTTCCACGCATGATTTAATTCTTTTACGCACATTATTTCAGATTTTTTATCATCAGGTCGTGCACACTAGTCGTTTTGTTTAAATCTTAAATATTTTCAATACATTTTTAAAAGAACTTTTTTTACAGGTGTTCTGTTTTTAAATTTTCTGCTTATGAGATAACGGCGATGGTCTTAAACGACAAGACCGGGTTCGAATCCTATCCTATCCGTTCTTCCGTAGCGAGGACTGATTATCCAACTACGTGGTATCAATAAGTTTAGTAAGCCTGAAATGGCAGGCATGACCGAGTTGGTCGTTACGCCAAATAAAAAGAAGCATTTCAATATTCATCTACTCAACGTTAGCATTTTCAATTTTTGTTTTACATAAACTTTTAATTACCGTAGCTTTGCGTGTATAACACCACTATGTCCAGGGTTTTCCTGAAAATAAGTGAGCATGGTGGATACATGGAGATATATTTTTATCCAGAGCAAACTCCTATGGTTACCAACCTTTTGCCATAAACTGAATCAAATTTCATATCTTGGACGAAGTTGAGTCAGTCATGGAACGAGTTAAAAAACATTCTGAGCTTCTACCTACAACATTGGAAAATACTATTCAAAAAACTAAAAACTGCTTCACTGCTAAAAAACAAACTTTTAATTGAATGAAATATTTTAAAGTTATTAGTTGTGGAACATTAATCAATTTCAGAACAAATAAAAATTTAATAGTGCAAGTAAAAAAGGAGAATGTGCCGTAAAATAACAATTATTTAAAACATCTTAGAACCTCATTTGCATTTATGAATACATGTTTTTCTTGTATTCTCGAGAAACAAATTGCCTTATAGTTATGTTACACACTGTAGCTGTCTTAAGTTACGTTAAATCTGTGGAAAGACAAGACAACCAATAGCATTTGGAAATGCATGAAACGATTCAACGATCACCAGTATAGTTTGAATGTCCCCTTCTTCTGTGTAGTGTCTGTCCTTTGCCCACCCTGAACGATGGACGAGCGAGCATGCATCAGTGACTGACAATGCTATCGTTCCCACCCGTCTTCTGCATGAAAATGGCGAAAAGTGGCCCAGTTTTGCACTCATTTCCCATTTCGCTTGAGCATGAACAACGAACCAAAAGAAAAAGAAAAGAAACTTTATCAAGCAATAAACATGGCTCATATTTGATTTCAACATATTTTTCTTTCTTCCCTTTTTTTTCTTGTTTCAACAACCTTCCCAACCCGCGGCTGTCAATCATCGGAACAACCACCGGGCGGGGAAAAAAAAACCATACATCCATCCTTTGCCCCGCAAATAGTACGACGCACGTTGAAGAACGGATTATCGGAGGAGGAAAAGCAACATGTGGCCTCGTTAATAAAAGGATATTGAATTCGGGCCGCATCATCAGCTAGCTGGAAGACATCGAAAGGAAAGGACCGAAGGACATTCGCGCCTGGAGGGCTATATCCGTGTATGTGTGTGTGTAGCATAGAAGGAACGATGAAACAAACAATCGGAATTTTGAGATAAAGCAAACCCCAGTGAGAAATGCGCCACCCGCGAGTAAATGATGTTCCGAAGGATCGATACGCCTCATTCACCATTCTGTTCCGCATGAAATAATTCCAATGGATGGGATCAGTACGACGTTGCTCACCACTTCACCGTGTGCGTGAAACAGATCATTTCTATCGTGCACTACCAAAACGGAAATCCCGCAAGCAGACGCGCTATTCGGCATGGAGGCCTAATAAGTGAGCTTTGCCCATCATTGCATACTTTCAAGGCGCATAAAAATAAACGACCGATCAACGATAGAGAACGGAAGCAGCATGGTTGACATTTTGAAAGTGCGTTACAGTGAAACGCGTCGAACTGTAAGGGGTAATCGTATTAAAACAAAATTAAAAACAAAAACCTAACTGTTTGCTACATCGCCAATGTGATACGAAGTGGGTAAATGATAATTTTTAACGAACAAAAAAAAGACTCAATCCTTATGCAAAATCAAAGATTAACTGGGGAAACCGTGCGTCGAAAACGTGCAGGACCAACCAAACCAGCGATGGCAGTGTACAGAACGGCAAAGATGTTTTTCCTCTTGTTTTCTTTTTTAAATTTACTTAGCAAACCGATACGACAATTAACATTCAGTGGGAAGAGGAGAGCGACAGCAGGCGAGCTGGCAGTTTATACATACACAATAGTCCATTTTAACAAGCAAATGCAATGTCTACATTAAATGAACGACACATATAAGAAATATTAATAAATTATAGACCATTGAAGATGAGTATTTATGTTTAGTGAGTATTATATTAGTATTTTAAACGGTAAGAGTATTTAAGAGCATAAAAGTGAATTAATTCTTTTTCTTTTTTTTTTTGTTGGAAAAAGTTGGAAGCACGCATTAATTCATACTCGCACCAAACTATGCGTATATTCTTAACGACCCTTTGCAAACATCGTTATTTCGCCATTTAACACCAAACGTTAACGGGTGACCTCATCTGCAGCTCGTTCGCGGCGTAACATGTAAAATTATATCGTTCACAAATCAACGAGTTGTAAACATTGACACACTTCCTGCTCTAACGATCGTGCAATGCTTTACATGGCACGCAAAATTTCAGCTGAACGGCGTTTAAAGAGAGCGGGATGAAATAAAAAAAAACTGCTAAAAGTACAATACGGGAACAGTTTGATAATGTGACGTATTATGCAATACTAACAATGAACAACAGTGAAACATCATGCGTAGATCTTAAAGTGTTCACAATGGCACGGGTTTACCGAGGAGTGCTGTGTAAATTTGCTCCCATTCACTTTCGGGAAATGGATGGTCTAGTTAAATTTAAAAGTCACATGAATGGAGGTATGTGAGAGAGTTGAGTTATAAGATAAATGCTCTGCTCTTCGAAGCGCCTGTTGCTCAAATCTGTTATCATTAAAAGATACAAACACTTCAGAATAATTCACTTTAGCAAGTATAACTGGAAATCCTCTGTTTCCTGGAAATTTGGTCTGCGTTTTGGGTCCAGACTAGAGATGGGAATAACAACTCCTTTCAAAGAGTTTATTCACTCTTACTCCTTCCATCTTTTAGCAACTCTTTCGGGAGTTGTTTCAATTAATCCCATTCTGAGGGAGATGTTAGTCGGCACAGAGATTTAAATCCCAAAGAGTTGAAACAATTCTTTTGCGATTTAAATGCCAAAGAGTTGTTAATCGCCATAGAGATTTAAATCGCAAAAGAGTTGTTTCAAATCTTTGGAATTTAAATGCCAAAACAGTTGTTAAGCCACATTATGATGAGTTTATTCAATTCATTCCTTCGAAATATTTAAATCTCTTATTCACTCTTACTCTTTTCGCACAACACTAATCCAGACGCAGTTGAGTCAGTCGTGGAACGAGTTAAAACACATTCTGAGTTTCTAGGTATAAAATTGGAAAATAGTATGAGAACTATTCAAATTTCTACTTTTATTTTACTAATTGAAACTTATTTATTTCCTAAATTCCGTGAAAAATATTCCCTTACTATATGGATTATTTTTTAACATTTTGAAAACGTATTCAAAAATGGTTGAAAACTTAAGAAGGTTATATAAAAGTTGTTTTAAGTACAAAAATCATAAAAATCACCTTGAAGCTTTTTGGAAAAACCTCTAATCCAATTCTATTCAAATAGATAAATATGGTTCCTTAAAAAGAGATTAATTTACCTGATATATCCAGTTGAATCCATCGTAAGTACTCTGGACTGATTATCGTCTTTTCTATCTGTTACTGTTACTTAATCTTCTCTATTTTTCCCATTTTATTCTGTATGTCATGGTTCAGTTCTAACTCATGGTTCAGTTCAGGTTCAGTTTTACCTTAGGATATTTATGTTTATTGTTTTACTCTCCTTCCTTATTTTGTTGGCTCTCATTATTTATATTTCTTAATTTAAAAAGTTTTTTAATTACCATGTTGCTTGTTATTTCTTGTTAATTTGTTTGCTTTTTTATAGGTTCTTATTAAACTAGTTAGTTATTTAAATTCTTCAGTTAAATTTTCTATATTTTATTTTTCTTTAGAAAATTTACATTTCGAATTTTCTCGTTGGCGGAATTTTCATTACTTGAAAAAAGAAATATACCATATCTTTAAACTATTTTCAAGCCATTCAACCACACGCAAAGGGTCTGAAAATGTTTTAGTACACTCCGAAAACTATCAAAACGCTTTTTCACTGTCAATCTTGCTGCGTTAAAATGTCAGAGATTTTCGAACATTACCGTCCCGGTAAATATGGCTTCCCGAATGCTGCATAAACGTGGCAGTGAAAGCGAAATGATTGTTCATAAAAGTTGGTCTCATTCCGGCGGAAGTGTTGGCACTATCTATGCCGGCGTGCCCGTCATCATCAACCGTCGACTGACTCCCATAACTGTCCGTGTCCATCATCCCCCGTCGGAACGATTCCCCCCCGACAGCTCTGTGGCTCACAAATTATTTACGCTTCAACACAACTTTGCTTCCGGGGTGTATGTTTCGATCTGCCCAGAAGACTGCCGGCTACCGAACTATTATTCTTGATGGGTCGGGGCCAATCTCTTGCCCGCCTCGGTTACGGCTCATTGACCAGAAGTAAGCAAGCGTCCGGTACTGTGTCAGTGGCAGTCGTCGAGAACGAGCCTCTCATCCCTGCGATCGTATTGATGAAACCGAAGAGCGTTCAAGACTACTTCAACCACACGTCGGTGTCGAATGTACGGTGAATACAGGCCACCAACATTATGCAATAAATACTACCAACGCCCTCTGTGCACCGGAGTGGAATGCACTCAGTCTGAGGTTAGACAAAAGCACTACGGGCAGGTGATTTTGGGTGACATTTTCGCACTTTCGCTCAACACGCGAACGTTCCAGTTTTCGGATCGGGTCGCTGATACTTATCAGATACTCATGCACGTTACTGATGCTTCCTGTGTGTGTGTTTGTGTGGTTCATGCCTGGTCAGTGGAATTACTGTCACACAATGCAACGTACCGTTGGAACGAGCATTGGAACGTGGAAGTAAATTAAAAACAGCAACACGCACACGCTACTACTTCCCGACCAACGGGGGCCACTATTTGTGGCAGGATAAGCAACCGGGTGGGCTTTTGTTTTTTGTTTTTTCTCCACCCAACGTTTACACCGGTCCGTTGGCATAATTGTGTCATTGTTGTTGGAAAGTGCAATTTTCTTCTTTATCAACTGAGCGCATCACACCGTACGCGCGTGTAATGGCGTTGTGTTGGTTTGCTTTTGCTCTCTCTCTTACTCTCATTGTGCAACAGTGGTATTGGTGTGTGTTTGCATTTCATTATCTATCGATCATTAACACACCACGATGACAAAAAGTAAAAGGGCACGGGCTCGTTTTACTGGAATATCTAAGTTTTATTATAAATAAAAAAATGAATGTAAAACACAGCATAATCCGTCATATGATATAATAAATATCGTTATTAATAAATCGTTACATTAATAGTTGAAAATGCAAACATGAAACACACTCACATTTTTTTGTACAAAACACTAAAAAACCGATAAAAACCGATATTTTTAGGTTCCAACAGCAATGATAAAAATAGTTAGTTTTAGACAACCTATTGACTTCTCTCCCAGTTATCTTTCCAGTACTTATAAACTCTACTAATTTAAATTTTTTATACGAGCATTTGAACATGTTTCCCTGTATTTTTTAATTACTTTTGTTCCCTTACTTCCCAGCGTTAGTGATGGATCGGTTTTCATTTTTAAACATTTCTGCCAATATATTTTCCTTCTTAATTAAAACGAATAATAAGAAATATTATTTACAGGCAAACAAATTGTTTGAATATATTGAAAAATTGTGATAAATTCAAATGTGTTACATATCGTGAGAAAATTAACTAAAACACATCAAATTGTGCTTAAGTAAACATTGATGTGGTAAAAATATATTTTCATAAACAACAATCTCAACCACTTTTAAGTAGTTTTTAACGTTATTTTTATTATTTTATTTAACGAACATTTTTAAATATGTTTCTGGGATGTTTATAAACTTATGTTCCAGCCCGAGCTAAAGTTATGATTTTTTATCGATAAGAGACACAATAATATAAAGAATGGATATGAAAATTCACAAAATTCGTAAATTTGCACTTCACAAAATTCATACGATTGTTATTTTAATCTAATTTAATCAAGAATTTCAAGTAAATCCTAAAAGAACAATAGAAGTATCCCTATAAATATGGATTACACTGTAACAACTAAACCACTCTTAAGGAAATGGAAAATATGTATTTTATTCTTGATGGTTCCTTTGCCATGATAAATAATATATTATTTCAGAAGTTGGTGTTTATTCAGACATTATTTTCTTTCCACTGCCTTGCTTGTATATTAATTTATCATTTTTAATACCTTTCTTTAACTAACTACTGTTTCTTTGAAGATTTATAAACAATGCCAAAAACAACGATTCCTAACACAACAAACAAATGGAAAACACAAAAAACCGTGTAAAATTAAGGTAAAAAAAACACATGGAATCAAATAACAATGCGCTCAGTTACATCTGCGCCTGCAGACGGTGACGGCGATCGTTTAACAACCATTGCACACGCATTGAAGCGAACCGGCGTAACGCAAATGGGAGCTTCAACCACTGCACAGTGAAGTGATAAATACACCAACACAGTCTCGTACGCACCGCAGTCACTTTGAAGCGTTTACCGTGCGCACGTTACGTCGGTGGTAGAAAAAGATGACAGTTTAAGCCTAACGAAATTTGATTGTTTTTGTTTTAATAATTTCCCACCCTCAGGATTTAAATTACTTTTAAAAAGTAAAGAATTTATAGTTTTGCGTTAAACAGTGCAGTCATGTGTCAATTTGCGTGTGATGATTTCCATAAGAAAGTTGTACTAGTGGCTCTAGTGCAGATGCTAGTGTTTCATGTGTTAGTGCAACGCACGGCGGCAAACACGATGGAGCAAGAGTTTCGCACACAAAGATCACTGGCCAGCAGACAGATCGCAAGTCGGCGGGATACGCGCTGTAAGATCAAACAACGCATTAGTTTTATCCACACAAAAATGCACACAAAAGAAGAAAAAAACACTTACAGCAATTAATTCAACTCAAAGTGCTTTTTCCTCACTGGTGTTTGGTGGTATGAAAAAAAGGAATTAAATGTTAAAATATGTGTGTAGAAAAAACGTTCGCTGTATGCTTCCTCACGAACACAAAAGCTAACAAAGAGTGTGTGTGTGTTTTGGGCAAACAAGAGCAGCGTCAAGCGATGATTAATGCGGACATTATCCTTTCGCCCTGTGGAGTAATGTGACGGAAAACAATCGCCTCTCACATTCTGGGTTCCCGGTTGCGGGCAGGACTTTACTAACTGCGCCACTTGACACATAAAACCCCGGACATTGTGGCGCTAGCGTGGAAGGCACGCAGACGAAATGCGTCCTTGGAATATTCGATGAATGACTTTATCTACTGCTCTCGTATCCGGTCAATGTAATCAAGACAGCAAAAGCAAAAAACGCAAAACAAAAACCCTGCACAACAGTGTTGGTAAAGTGCGAGTGTGCTTTCTAGCCGAACCTTTCAAACGCTTCGGTTACGTATTGCAAACACGTCCATGAACAAGATGAAGCTTGAGAAAAAGAGTCCAAAACAGAAGGACATTCCCACTCCACACTGGGCGCACTGCTTGTTTTGGAGAAGTTATTTCTGTACGAGCCTTCACTCAGCCGGCACGTGTAAGTGTGAAAGGATCGAATTCTGCAAAGCTCCTGTGCGTGGAAAGTACTTCCTCTTCAATATTCATAACTCGCCCGGTGTCTGCAGGAAAGGAGAGAATGTGAGCTACAGCTCCTTCATTAAACAGCAGGGCCAGCAAATGGGAGTTGGGGTCATGTACATGCTACTGGTTGTTTCTCCTCTTAGGCGTGGTCCACAAATTACGTAACGCTAAAATTGGGATTTTTCGAAACCACCCCTCAAATTTTACGTAACGTATTAAAAAATATGATATAGCCCGTAAACATACTGTACATTAAGTAAACCTGGCCGTGAAGTGTAGTTTTAAGTGAACAAACTGAAACCTATTAGGGATTTAAAGATATTAACCCATTGATAAATGTATCGTTTTTGCAAGACTTAATGGGATTCGTAGATGAGCTTCATTAGCTGTACGATGTTCTCACTATCGTGCATTAGACTGACCAGACTCCGGAAACTTTCTCTTCTCCTTTTTTACTGGCCAGCAATATCGAGAACCTCTGAATAACATGGTCTAATCGCCAAATCGATTTCAGGAAACTCGGGCCAAGGCTGCATTTCTTTGTGTGAAATTATTGGAATATGAAATTCTTTTTGATTTACTATCAAGGCTGATTCTTTTGAATAGGCTGGTCTCATATTAAATTTGCATTTTCCGACTGCATCCGATCCGCCTCATTTTGAACTTCACTTGGTCCAGCTTTCGAGTTCGCACTCGCAGTTCGAAAATGGCGAGCGCATTGCCGTCCTCCGCCAACATATTATCCATATTCCGCCAGGACTTGAGTCCATAGAGGACAACCCGACGTATCAGTGTGCGATATATGGTGCATTTCCTGCGCAGCTGGAGCCTACTCGATCTCAGGGCGTATTTGAAGCCCGTAGTAGGCATGATTCCCTTGAACAAAATGCGCCTTCGGATTCCGCTGGTTATTTTGATTACAAGTCGCATTGATTCTCAATCCAATCCTATCGGCCACGCCTCGGGGACACCTCAGTCACATTGCCGCAGATGTTCGTCCGATGATGTCGAAGACATCTGCGAAGTCAAGGAATTGAAGAGACCGGGTAAAAATTATGTCCCGGATGTGCTCGTGCTCATATACCGAGTACATATTTGTCCCTCCAGCAAATCAAGCTTGATAGCTCTCAACGAAATCTGTGCAGGAGGGGCACGTGTCTGCAGAAGAGTATTTGGGACACATCAGCTTTGTTTCAGTCGATTTTTGTTGAGCCTCGGGCTTAACCATCATCAGGAAAAGATCTGAGTCGACGTTTACTCCTCTGTCCGTATGTCGATAATATTCGAGAAATGCCTTTCATCAAGGCAGTTTAATCAGGCGGTGCCCTTTGTAGTTCGTCAGCTGGAGGGCGCTGAAAAATTCCTATTCCTGAGTGTTCAATTCTCCATAGAAATTATTGCCAGAACATCGAAGAGAATTAATCAGACCTTAACTGTAGGTCGCACACGTTCACGAAACCGAACTGATTTGCTCAAAACTTCACCAGATGCAAAGTATATGGAACACGAGTATTTCGAAGCATTTAGATTAATGTTACGTAACACATAGCTCCCCCCTATGTAACAAATCGTAACGCTAGAACGAACCTCTTCCCATCCTTCGAGCGTTACGTAATTTGTGGACGACGCCTTATCACTTCACCCTTACGGGAAGTCAAACGTAGGGAAATCCTCGGTAGGTAACGAACACAGCAGCACAACAACAAAAAATGAACTTGCCATTTACTGTGGGTGGGGGACACTCTGATCCTGCAAGCGGACCACCAAGCTCAGGCAGATTGGTTCAAATTTAATTAACTAAACAACACTGGCCCGCGTACGAGTACGAGCCCCGAGTTCCACAGTACATGTATCGTTCACTTAACGCAACGACTCCACCATCGTGCGGGACTTGCGCTTGCAAAGCGGTGCAGCAAATCCATCCTCCCACCACCCAATTTTAAACAAAAAAAAAAAGAAAGGAAAAGCTGGAAAGCCACACGAAAATCTCCCCGCTTCTGCTCGACATTTGGTGGATTTGGTTTTGAATATTAAAAAGTTCATTTGATGCTGCCTATCAAACCAGCACACCGGACCGTGTGCATCTGCTCCGGACGGTTTCGGATGCTTCCAAAGCACTGCTCCTGGGGGATCATTGATAAACGAGCGGCTGAGCAAAAGATGGTAGCTTCCTTTTTTCCTGTGTTTTCTGAGTGTTTCACCATTCGTAGAAAGCTGCAGCCGGCAGTCACAGATAAGCAGACGACTGGGGGGTTTTTTTTGGCTGCGTAATTGAATCGTACGTATTCGTACTCGGGATAAGGAGAAATCGTGCGGATTGGGGCGTCGAAATGAGTGGATCATATTTCAATCCAATATCTTATGTGCTTTTCATTTTATTGCCTTCAAACATTTCGTGTGGAAATCTGTTTTTTTTTTTTTTTTTTGGATAAAGATTTGTTTCAACATTGAGTGTTTTTTTTAGTTATTCTACTTACTGATGAGTAATAGATATCGGAACTTATCATCTCTTAATTATTTTAATGTTTATTGGTATCAGTTACTAGCTTGTTATGTACAATCTGCAATCTGAACTTCCTCCATAACGGTTCACGGTCACAGTTCCCGGTTCCAAAAACAAAACACAAAAAAGCAATTAAAACATGGAATTCGGGTCAATGGTTCCATTATTTCGTGCACATCTTCCGCTTCGGTAGCATTTGCTGTCATTAGTTGCAAACATTTCACTACAAACAAAAGTCATCTAATCATTGCAATTGGAAGATATATTCTCATGCTTCCCGATCGATTTTAAACGTCATACCGGATATACTAAGCACTAGTGATGGGTTCTCGGAACGGCACCCACGGCTCAGAACCGCTTCCGAGCATTGTGACTCCGATTCCGGCTAAGTCAAAACCACGATTCCGTCTGGAGCCGTCCGGAGCCGTCGGAATCGTTGGGGCTGAAATTAATTGAAATTCCAGAGCGCTTCAACACGTCCATGATACGTTGGTTTAATCTAGATTAGTGCTCTATTAGCAAATTTTATATAATCTGCTAAAAATAGCTAGTGGAAACGAAAAATTTGCTTCTTTATAATAACTTTATAGAAGATTTTTTATTTAAAGGAAATAAGTAAATAAACTAACATCATTATAAATTAAAGAACATAAATAAGTCCTTTGCGAAAATGTTTTCCATGCTTAGTTAAAGTATACTTACCCCACTTATGATTTTTTTAATGTACTTGCACAATGTTACTTTATAAAACAGAAAAAGAAAAGAAAAAACAGAACTTTTTGTATATAATTTTGTTAATAAATAAACATTCATTTTTTGCCTTTTCTTTAATTCATTTTTTGTTTCAAACACCAAGTAACGTGTATTAATAGAGTTCACTGTTATTGTGTTGTACAAATATAATTCAGCCCCAACGATTCCAACGGCTCCGGACGGTTCCGGACGGCACCGACGGCTCCGGACGGCTCCGAACTCGGAGTATTGCACCTACCTTCCGGAATCGCTTCCAAAAATGGAGAAATCGTTCGGAAGCGATTCCGTTTTTTTTGTCGAATTTACCCATCACTACTAAGCACCCCTTTCTCTACAGTTTTACCAATATTTACCGTGTACCAGTGGGGTCAAGGACTGTGTTCGGCCGCTTCCGGTGAGTATGGATCCTGCCAGCCCAACAACGAGTGCGTACTGCGCGGTGGCATTCCGGCCGGACCCTGTGCCGGTGGCTACGGGACGTGCTGTATCTGTGAGTATTTCAGGAACAGGGCACTTAAGTACACAGGTTATTTACCAACACCGTCTTCAAATAGTTATGGCATCGTGTGGTGGTGTAGTGCGTGAAAATGGAACCTACTTCGTTAACCCGAACCATCCGGACAGTACCGATGGGACTGGTAGCTGCCAACTAACCATCCTGAAGATGCATCCCGACATCTGTCAGATTCGGCTGGACTTTGATCATTTCTCGCTGAATGGACCCGAGATTGTGAATCACATCTGCAACACGGACCAGTTTCTTGTGTCGGGCGGAAGTCCGGCACCGACGATCTGCGGCAGTGCCACTGGGGAACACAGTAAGTATATTTTGATAATAGACGGAAGATAGCAAGGTATCAAGCACATCACTTTGGATGTATTTGCAAATTCAAATGATAAAATTATTAATTCTATTGAATGTGCCATAAAATGGAAGCGTTCTTTCTCAAGGTTAGTCTTCTTTTATGACACTACAACCTCAAGAGGTTGCTATTCCTGACTTCCGTGACTTGAAGTTACCCGGAACAGGATAGCCATGTTAGCCGCCCCAAATTAGTATACAGGGGCTTACTATAGCTCTTAATGGATTCTGTTCTAATAGAACTATACTGTGCCGACATTCAAAAGAGAGCGCGTCTTCAAAACTTTTGTAGACTAACACAACAAAAACTTTCCCATTAGTAGTCGCCATGTATTACTAAGAATTGGAATGAAAGTTGTGGCGCTACACCACCTGACCTGCTGCTGGAATCTGATGAAAGAAACCTGAGAGATAGGTTGACTTCAACGATCTTCAGGTTTTCGATCTTCGAAGTGCAGAATAAATTTGATGGAGATTTCGTTCATCGTCTGAGAAGGGAGACCCTGATATCCTGCGTTGCATGTTGATTTGATGAGCTTTAATGCTTTACGAGGCTCTTCGGTGCCCCAAAACTGATAAATCCGTAACTGAGAGGAGGGTCAAGTCGATTGAAAATTCCATTTAGGACCCAGTGGAATGAAATTAAGGGTCACTATCGGTATAAAGAATCAATTATGAAAAGTATCCAGAATTCCCTCATATTTTCATTTCACCAATCGTCTCACACATAAATACAGTTTCCGATATTTTCAACGTTTGCTTAAACCGCTTTTTCAAAGTCTTTTGAAGTCTTTTGCAGACACAAAGTAGTATGAACATTTGTGCTCCACCGATCACGCAGCATCTAGTAGTCTGGCTGGAAATGAATATTGCACGGAACGAAGTCCATTGGGTCAGCAAGTTTTATATATAAATAAAAAACTGCGTCATATACAAAGCTAAAATCCTGAAAATGAGCTCTGTGAGCAAACATCTGTAGTGGGTGATTTGTTAGGTCATTCGGTCTAAACATTCATCCGATTGAATACAGTACTTCTCCCTAAATTGAGCGTACAATCAAATAGATACTTACCTACGTTATCTGAAAGAAGTTGAAAAAACAAAAATAGTGTAGTAGCTATTGACAAACTGCGTAGTACTTAGAGACAGTGGCCCTTCGGTCTTTAGGAATCTGCTTAGTTGTTAGAGGCACCCTTTCCAAGGTTCATTAAATAGATTCTTCATTTGTTGAAAGTCTTTGTTTTGATCATCTACAGTCACAAGGCTTGCTCCTAATTGGCAATCCGTTACAGCCTACTGTATGTTCGTGACTGTTATAGCCTGTAAGAATCTCTCAGTAGCCAGGATGTGCCCCAAGAAGTAAAGACCTTGTAGTTCTCCTTCAAGAGTATCGTTTCCCAAAACTAAATTGTGATCCCAGACTTCACCCTTTTTAAGGAATTTAAGATGGGAAGCTCCTATGAGCTGAAAAAAAGCTGTTAAAAATGCAGTAGATTTTCGACCCAGGAATTATATTTAGTACAACGAGCTATTAAACAAGTTTTTACACATTTTATCAAAAATTTCTTCAATTTGAGCAACTATCATCCATACAAACCTTAACATTCTCGCATGTTCCTGCCACAGTGTACATCGATGCTGGTATGGGTCAGAGCAATCCCATCATACTGACCGTCATCACGAGCGGACCGAGCTTCCCCCGATCCTGGCGCGTCCGCATATCCCAGATCCCGTGCGGTGCGATCGCAAAAGCCGACCAGGGCTGTCTCCAGTACCACACGGGCGTAAGTGGACGTGTGAAGAGCTTCAACTTCGATCCAATCAACGGCCGTCAGCTGTCGAACCAGGACTACAGCATATGCATCCGGACGGAGCGCAACTTCTGCAGCATCCAGTACACCGCCTGCCCGGCCGCCGTCCCGGGCAACCGGTCCCGCACCTTCACACTGTCCGGCAACAGTAACAGCATCGTGCAGGCGATGGTTGGTGGCGGCACCCAGGGTACGCCCAACTCCTGCACGAACGATTGGCTGATGGTGCCGTGCGCCAAGATTGCGGACCGTTTGCCGATGGCCAGTACGTGCGAGGACAAGATATGCGGTGGCACATTCAATGCGGAAGTGAGCTCGGTGGAGAGAACGGTCGTGTCGACGATAAGGCCCTTCCGGTTGGCCTTCCATACCGATTCGATCGAAGCACCGACCGATGTAGACAATCGTGGCTTCTGTCTCGATTACGTACAGCAACCGTGCACCAGCAATAAGTAAGCGAGTTCCAGAGCACCAAACGGGGAGTTTCATTAGCGGATAAGCCTTTCAAATTCTCTTTCGGATATTGGAATTTGAATCAAATAAATGTAATAACAATTAAACGAACACATCCTCTTTTTTTTTGTACCATTTTCTGTAAAACGAAATGTTTCTTACGAATTTGTTTATTTGAATCTCTTTTGATCATTTGTCACAATCAGTAGGTTGTACGTGTATGTTTTTTTATTTTTTATTCTTGTTTGATGATGGGTGTTTTGTTGTGGCGCTCTTCTCTGTTTGATGTATGCGTTATGTTGCACTGGGCAGAACACACGTGTTTGCAGCTGTTTTGTTCGATTTATAGAGGTTCTAATGAGATGTTTCTGTTCTTTCTTTTTGTTTTGCAAAAAACTGGGCCATCTTCATTAAACTAATGCGCTTGTGTGTTGTGTTGTGTTTTGTTTTTCCTAAAAGTTTTACACTCCTTAACAATCGCTTCCACCGGCGCTCTGCTCAACATCGTTTATATATATATTGTTGTATTCTCATAATCCTCTGTAATAATTGTTTTGTTTGTGTTTGACATTTTATATGTATAATATACTATCGATTTTGATCTGTGTCCATCAACTAGTAAAACACTCCGAGTGGATCATGAAATATGTAAGTAACACGAGAAAAATAGATCATCGTCATCATCATCATCCTCATCAGGACATGTGCGTGATGGAGTAACTAGGTACTAAATGGGACAACCGAAACCGGTGACATTGGATGTGTGTTTTCATGTGATTTTGAGTGTGTGTGTGTATTGGTGAGTTAGTGATCGCTTAACTAGATACGCTTCTTAATCCGCCCTCCTCTTCTAACCTCTCCACAACCCGCTCGTCCTAGAGTAAATTCCGTGTTACAGTTGCTTCCCGTCCCGTACATACTTTGACACTTTCGAGTGAAAGATTGCCCATGGCAGCGTGAAGAGCTTTTCCACCCCTACCGGACAGAGTTATGAAGCTGTATTGAACACAGCAATAGTGAAATATTTAGAACATCGAGTTGAAAGTGATCCGTTTAATTCAAAAACATCGTCTTATAAACGTTATCGCACTAAGTATATAGATCTATTTGGGTCTCATTTTGTTGTTGGTTTTGTTTTGGTTTCTTGTTGTTTCCTTATCTTTTTGTTTTGCTCTTTGCTCTCTACTGTTTCAATTGGTTGTTGTTGTTTTCTTTTCCATCCTGTTTAGTTGTGTGTTTGTGTGTTCCTCGTGCTCGTGGTGGCACCTTTTGTTAACATTAAATATAATCAAATAACTAACGTTGGTAAAGTGGCTCGTTATACTATCATGTTAAAGTGGTACGCTCATTCACCCTTGATTATAACTTCTTAGCTTTGTCAGAATAGAATCGTTTCCTCTTTGGTTCGTTTAATACGGCAATACATGACAACACTGATAGGATAAAAATGGACATTTTCGTCACGTTTCGCTGGAGTAACACACAATAATGGGGGAGATGATAAAGCTGTTCATCCGAATAATGCTACCCAGTTTCGCTATTTGTGATTGTAGAATGAATTTGAAGAAACAAATGGTGATGGGCGCATTTATTGTTTCGTGTGTTGTTTTGTTGTTCTTATTGATTTGTGCTTATTTTTATAGAAAGAATACCATTCCAACTGATACTTCTGTTTACTTACATACACCTGTTTTCTTTTTTTTCTTTTGTTTTTATGTTCTGTTTGGTTGTTGTCTTTTTCTGTTCACTTTTCTTCTTTTGATGGCTTTTCTTTGTTTCGTTCTGTTTGCATTAGAGTTGTTTTAACAAATGATTGCATTTACCTAAGCTTTGTTTGTTTGTGTTGTCCAATTTGCCGTCCGTCCGCGATACTCTTTTCATCTTAAAGCTTATATCACTTTCAACGAGTTTTTGTTTTCATTTTGATTTATTGGTCATTTATTTGCATGTACAGTTTTGACACCGTTTCGTTTTTAACTTCTCTTATTTGGTTTTCGTTTTGTTTTCAATGCAGCCGTTGGGTTTCGATTGTTACGCTCATCGGTTGCACGCTTAGAAGTAGAGAAACAATAACACTTTACATCATGCCGACATGGTAAATTTTCTGAACACAATATTCAGAGCATTACATACTGTCTATCTAACCGGTGTGCCGGTGTTAAAACGTCCACCGAAAGCTACATCGATCTGGCGCGTGTATGATCATAATGTGGCGGACAGGCGCATGCACTCGAAACTAACTCATCCAGGTTTGGGGATGCAAAATTGAGTGACCGAGTCGTTTGAAACGTGTAATGCAACCGGCATGTTTTGTTTGTCAGGCGTGCAAAACACAAAACACATCCCGCTAGCTTGCAATTAGTATAGAACTCAGTGGCTGGTGGTAAACTACGTCACTCATCACGAACGATTTCTATTAGATAATGGGGTGCGACCGGATGAATGATATGATTCTCTAATTTATCTAACCTTCGTGCACGTTGTTGAGGGGGAAATTGCGGTAAGTATATTTGATTGTACGTTTCTTAGTACAGTGCTGTGTTTTAGTACAAAAAGCAACAATCATTTAATTTTGCCACAGGCGTAAGATTTCCGTTAAAAGGAAAAGTCCAATTGCAATAGAAATATTTCTGGGTTTAAACTTTTTTTTAATACTGTTATGTGCTTTTAGTACAAAAGTAAATATACATATAATTTGCTTCAAATGTAGGAAAATCATGAAAAAGGGAAGATTCAATGCAATGTAAATGTGGAGGTCAAATTCCTGGATCAAAAGTTTTTTAGTACATTTATGTGCTTTTAGTACAAAAAGTAAAAAAAGTCTAATTTGTCACAGGTATAAGGAAATCGTTAAAAAGAAAAGACTCACTGCAATATAACGCTTAGACAATATTTCTGGGTTAAAACTTTTTTTAGTACAACTGCGTATTTTAGTACAAAAAAGTAAAAATCATATATTATGCTACAGGTGTTAGAAAATCGTTAAAAGGTAAAGTTTGATTGCAAGGAAAATGTTGAGGCAATATTTCTGGGCCATAAATGACAATATTTGGTAGGTTGTTTGTGCATAAATTAATGCGCTTGTTTATATTCCAAACCCCGAAACCGACAGCAACAAAAACTCGACGTAATCATTTCCATGGTCTTAAGTGCACCGTTTTGTGTTCGATTTTTTTTAAAAGGGTATTTTCAATTTTTCCCAGCAGAATCCTGTTGACCGTGTGTCTATCCAAGACTCGTAACAAACAAAAAAATTCACACAACAACCCAACCCTTAATCCCCTTTACCGTTTCCACATCCTTCCCAACACTCCCCCAGCGCTAACTGGCAGAGCATGATAGATGAAAAAGTTATGCAGAACCGACCTTCCGGCGTGCCGCTTACCGAACGGGAAATGGATGCTTAAAAATTCATCCATTTTACCAACAACTTCACTTGCGGCCCATTTCCACGGTGTATGGGATTGGACCGAGGGATTTTTTTTTCTCCCGGGCTCAACAAATAAGCTAAAAACAAAACAGGGGCTAAGCTCGAACCCAGAAGGGTTCCACTTTTGGGGATGGTATTGCAAAAAAGGGGAACTGATAGCATCACGGAGTGGGTCTGCCTTATCGATACGCGTACACCATCAACCAAGACATACCCAACGATTCCATCGATTGCCCGGAACGAGGACGACGTGTATAAACGCGGGGAAATGGAAACAATTTGCAAAAGTTATATTAAAAACTTTAACAAGCCTCCAAGGACACGGGCAAGGGCGCCTTTCGGAGACAGGAGGACCAAACAAAAAAAAAAAAGGAACCCGAAAGTGGAACGAATGACCGGCAAAGGCGACAACAAACCGTTTCAGGCTCCCGATGCTTTTGTGCGATTTCAGTTTGACTTTTGTTTCCCAATCATTTCCGATTGCTTCTTTGCACACAGTTATTTCGTTCAACTTTACAATTGGGTTATGGATTTTGGGAGGGAGTTTCTGGAGAAATCGTTTACAATTCTCCAAAAAAAAGAAAAACAGAAGAAAAACAACAGTTCCGCATTGCCATTACTAGCCCGTTGTATCGGAATGTTATTTGATGTCGGCTTTGGCGCTTTTCTTCTTTGAGTGTCCTACGCAACGTGGCCTTGATTTTTATTCATCATTTCGAGATATTTATTTCCTGTTCCTTTCACCAATCATGTACGCCCCCAGTGGCAAGTGAAAGACGTCTGTTTGTTTTCTGGGGACAGCAACATGATACCAATCGAACACCCAAGTGTAAAACAATCAATATCCATTCCATTGTAAGCTTGGTGGCAAGAATGGGAGATGTTTAAAAAGCTCGCCTTCTTGCCCGTTGTAAACAATTGTGCTATTGTTAGTGATGGATGGTGGTTGTGAAAATGGCCGCCACAATGTGACAATGTGCTGGAGAGTGCATGGAGTTGACAGCGTTAGGGATGCGTTTACGCATTCGGCACGAACGCCTCTTTCGACTTCATGAAGTACGTCAGTATATCGATCGGTAGCGGAAACACGATGGTCGAGTTCTTCTCCGCCGAGATGGTGTTTAGCGTCTGGAGGTAGCGTAGCTGCAGTGCGGCCGGCGAGTCGCCGATCACCTCCGACGCCTCCCGCAGTGCCCGGGACGCTTTCTGCTCACCCTCCGCCGCAATTACCTTGGCGCGGGCCTCCCGAGCGGCCTCTGCTTCGGCCGCCATCGCACGCTGCAGCTGAACCGGCAGACGCACGTCCTTGCTGTAGTGTGGGAAATTGAGGAGAAGTTTTTGCGGAAAAAAAGAACAAACCCATTGCCAGCGATCGCAATTTTCCAATACATGAGAAAATGATGTTTCCATTGGTGTGGATGGTCACTACTTACATCTCGACGCGCTCCACCTTAATGCCCCAGGCTTCGGTCGCTTCGTCCAGCGAGAGCTGCATGCTGCCCGAGATTGTCATCCGCTCGCTGAGAATTTCGTGCAGATGCCGGGTGCCCATCGTGTTGCGTAGCGTGGTCTGGGCGAGCAGCCGGGTCGAGTGATGCGCATTCTCGACGTTCGCAATCGAAACGGTAGCGTTCGACACACGGTAGTACACGACGGCATCGACCGACACGGTGACACTGTCCTTCGTCAACACCTTCCCGAAAGTTCAAAGACGACGAAACAGGGAATGAGATGAAAACGTCGTATCAGTAAACAAGGTGTTGCCTGATTCAGATCGCCAATCACTTTTTATCTGCTGCATTTGCATACTCCTTCCATGCTCACTTACCTCCTGCGGTGGCACATCGTACGTACGCGTACGGAGATCAACACGCGCGTATGCATCGATGCAGGGCAGTATGAAGAAGATACCTACGATGACGCAAAATAAGGGGTGTGAATCAATTAATATGCTAAGTATTTCCGTTGTTGGTGGGCAAATGTCTGACGACACTGTGTGCGCAAGGGGAAAATTGGTTCCGGCTAATTTACCTGGTCCTTTGGCGCCTCCTTGCATCAGCCGACCTAATCGGAATATTACCGCACGCTCGTACTCCTGCACGACCTGTACAAGAGATGGGGATGGGAAAAAATGACGTCAGGAAACAGAAGGTGGAATTGGCGAAAGTTAAAGTCTCCAACTTCCCGGTGTATTTGTTACGTTTAAGATATTTCTATAGTTTTAGAATGTTCCGCTTATAATTAAATTGAAGAGATGTTTGTTTAATTTCGCTTACTTATACTTATATGTTTTAGTAAATTCTAGCTATGAAACATTACCGTCAGTTGCGTAATTGGATATGACGTATAGAATAACCTTTACAGCAGTATTACCATACTAATGACAGTGCTGCAGGTTATCCACTTGGGAGCAAGTTCTCCATAAGCAAAGGAGTGGAAAAGCATGATTAATTAATTGGAACTACTCTTCACGTGGTGTGTGTTATTTTGGACGTATCTCGAAAAAAATAAATATTTTATTGCCTCAATTTGTAGGTTATTAAAATTGTGAAATATTCCTCATCTTGAAGTCTTGAAGGTCATTTTTAGTGACAGGAAACCTCTCAATTAGAAAATGTTCCCAAGAATATGGATATGAAGATAAAACAGAGGCAATGTTTGGAGAATTTTCTAAATAAGTAGTGGAGTAGTCGATTTAATGGTACTAGCTAGTTACAGGCAACTCTTAGAATGAGAGTACTTAAATTGTAATCTTCAGATTGAGATGGTTCAATGCCACACATTCGAAAGGAATTGGATTGGAGATAAAGGACTTAAATTCCTGAACTATGGCGGCTAGTTTTGAAGCGTTCTTCTGCGTTTTTTACTTCTTTTTAGAGTAATGATCCATTTGGTGATTGTGGCAATTTCCAGCTTGATAGAATGGTTAGGATGAAGGTTTGGAACCGGTCCAGTCGTGTGAAAGACCGGCATCATTACCACTATCTTGAAGGGTCATCCCGAGCATTTTGAGTAATGTATTCTAACTCATCAGATCTCATGAAGTTCTCTATATTGTCCAATTTATTGTCATGTGTTTGGATGTTTCCAGTACCTTGTTAGTCTCGAGATAAAAGATTAAAAGCTAAAGCATCAGAAGGTGCATTAAAAGCGACAAGTTCACTGATAAACAGAGACCCTTATTTAGTATACAGAATTATATCAATTTTGCATTTCAGAACCACTTCAAATTTTGCGTAATTTTTCCATAACTACCCAAAAATGATCTCTCTTCTATAAATGCCATATAAACTATTAAAACATATTGAAAACGACAGATACAGGGTTTCCCAACCTAGTAAACAGTAAATAATTCAAATCATTTTTCAATTGCCAACAAATTATAAATGAAGTATATATGTTGGCTAAAAGAAACTACACTAATAAAGGCCTTACATTGACATATTAATTCGGAAAACTAGTTTAAAGCTTTCCGCTGGAGTCGATTCGAATTAATCACCGGTAAGCATTAAATGAATAATGCTTTAATTCTCTCATGATGATGATGATGATGTCGCACCATTTACGCCTACATGTGAAAATTTCACATCAGAGTAGGCAAAATTAAAGCTTCAATATAAATATGTGGAACAAGTAGGGTAGGTGTACCAATTGTTGTGCTAGAACAAATTGTTGTGCTAACACCGGAAAAATCGAAAAAACTATGGCTTTTTACAGTACCAAATGAATTTTTTCAACTAGATTATGCATTTTTCTAATTCCCCGCTAAGTTTCACATATT
>KB663721.1:21093026-21103943 GCA_000349025.1 Anopheles minimus | reverse complement strand
TAGAAGGAAGTCCTGAGAAAAAAAAACTTTACACCTGGGAGGAAGGAAAAATAAAAGTAGGAGTTTCCAACCGGAATACCCCTAAAACCTTAACACAACTGGCAAGATAATAATTAAGTCCCATAAAAACCGGACATGACAAAGCACTTGCTTTAGACATCAATATTACAGTGCAGCTACCCTGCGTGATGGTTCCATTTAATGAAGTTTGAGGCCACCCGTAGCTATAGATAAAGGATCCAACAAGAAAACATGAGCTAGCGACTAATCATCGTTTATAACCTTTCAGTGACGCAAAACATTGCCTTCACCACGTCGGTAACTGTATTACAGCCATTTCTACGCATGCTACAACCAGTTCCACAACATTGACCACGAGTCAATAATTATACGCCACATTCCAAGGTTTTCCCAACCCATTCGGCTTCGTGTGGCGCCGGTAATGGAGTGATTGTGTGCGAAAGACATCAATTACTGTACTGTCGCCTGGCAGTCTTGTTATACACACCGCACCTCATCAACAGAGCAGTTGTACACCAAGTTCAGAACTAGAATTGGAAATTGGTCCGTTGATCCATGCTCTTATTTTAAACCAATCGTGCGGCGCAAAGGAAAAAAAGCTCCATAACTGGCGACCGCAACCACAGTACAGCGCTAGTGACGCCCAATAACGATGCATAACGAAGTACTGATGCCTTATCGCGATCATTCATAATCATTGGCACGGCGCAATGGTTTGCCTGTACAAAACTTTATCTGCTGCGTGCACGGGAACGTAATCATACCGGAATAACCTTCACAAAGGACCGGAATCTACCGGAAAATGTCGCCCCTCGGGCCTTCCCGGGGATATCACAATGGTCTAAAGCGGAACCATTACTACCACATGCCACGATGTGATCCATCAAATTGGACTACTTTTCTAAATACCCACGGCCATAACAAAACCCCTTTTCTGGGCGGCCCTGTCTATGCCACGAAACGAACGGCTGATGCGAAGATTTCCATTCATCATCAACAGAAAACCGGAACTGCGAACTGAGTTTTGGGTGAAATTTTGTGTGAAGAAACGGAACGGAACATTCATTTTTCTTCCCACCCATTTTCCGACTTCACTCTATGGTGTGTTGTGAGTGAGTGTACGCTTTTCACACAGCTAGTTGTTCAAGTGCCGAGTGCCCCACGGACCGATAAATCTCCAGCCTGCTGATGAGGAAAATTTAAAATTTTGACATTGTAATTGGTGAAAGTTTCATGATTTATGCGGCGTGTGCAGAAGCCGGAGAAGAATTGCTGACGCACACGGGGCATGGTTTTATTTAGAATCCCGGTTTGTTTCCTCCAGGCTGCCGTTAAGCTTTATGTGCACCCATTAATCAGTTCGCTACCGAGCGCTACAATCGTTCAGCGCAGAAGCACTGCTTAAGCATTACGAATTTTCAACCAGATGGAGACGCCTGGTTGTTTGTAGAAACGAATGGAGACGCCTGGTGGTTTGTAGAAACGAATGGAGACGCCTGGTGGTTTGTGTGAAAAGAAAAACCCTCCTTGCAAGCGAAACTCTTCCATGACGGTTCGGTTAATATGCGGCCCGCTTTTGAGTGACTTCCACCATCCTTATGACGCGCACATGCACACGGTCGAAGTTGCCAAATTGCGGTAATTAGGAAGATTTGAATTAATTACTGGCTAGCTGGAAAAAGCTTGCCCACACGACCACGCTTCCAACAGCCTTCTCGTCATAAGAAGAACGAACTTGATGAAGACAAAACGGTTTCGGTATTGCCGTGCATTTGCCCCCCGTTGCTCCACTTTGCCGCTCGCTTACTCTCGGGACGCACGGCACTGGGGATAATTTAATTAAAGTATGCCTCTCTGCGCTGGTATAGTGTAGCAATGCGGCACCAATAGCTGGACTAGGGCAGCCTGCAACCATTTTCGGGAAAAGCGTTACTTCTTTACATCCGGGCGTATGGTCCCTTTCACTTTTGGGTTCAATTTAACGAAATTTGACAGACTGGTACATCATTTATTTTATGAAGAAAATGTTTAAAATTGAAAGACTGAACATGAATCTATGAAAAATAAGGTTTTTAATTAGCAGTGTAATTTATAAAGCTCTAGAATCAAGGGTATTTTACTAAGTAGGTGCATTTACATAAGTAGGAACAGAAAATATCTTGAACTAGTACAGTTATGACATGATATGTCGAACTTTAATTCCAATGAAATTATTTTTAAATGTTACATTAGTTATTAAGTTTAGCTAATATGTCAATAATGTCTGGCTGTCATTAAAAATTATGGACAAAGTGACTAAATAAATTCTGCTGAAGAATGTTGATAACTTTATTATTAAACTAAATTATTCTGCTTTGATTTTGCTATAAAAAGATAAGTATTGTACATTTAATGGCGTAGACAGTCAGACACATACATAAAGAAGTTTAGTTTTAGATTTATTGTTCTTTATTTTAAAGAACAATAGGCTTCTATCCTATTCAGGTACTTAAATATCATGTATCAATATTTTATAACTAAAAATTCTACATTCTTTTGGGAGTTCAAGTTTACTAAAGGGAAAAAAGTTTCACTCGAAACCATTGAGAAATATTTGCAACTCCAGCAGGAAATTCAATTCCAAATTCAATTTCTCTCCACTGACACATATCCAACTGATGAAGGATTCCCTCGGAAAAGGCACGAAAATACTTCCTTTTCGATGTTAAAAAACATCTCACTACTATAATAAGATGTGCTACATTCAACCAGAAAACAGATAACAGAAAAAAAACCCGTCACGTTTTCTATTAGATTTTCCTGCGGTTCTCAATTTCCTTTCGCCGTGTGCGTTACGGCGATACAGACACACCAGTGTGCCAGCAAAGCGGTTCCCAACAGCAGCACAAATGTTCCGAAATCTTCACGTCTCTGCACGGGCGAGCGGGATTTTCCCGTCAGGCATGATCAATCGTAAGCCCGCTTTGTGTGTTACATAATATGACAAGGGATTTGTGGTGTGATCATATGAATATTGAAAGCACTGCACAAGCACACGTTCGGTGGCTATGGGAAAGTCAGACCCGTATTGATCGGGAAAAAATAAGTACAAAGAAACCACCACACCGACACGATAACGCTGTGCAACGGAACAAACACGCATGCATTCCGCTATCCTTCGTTGATGATCACCTTGACTACTGTGTCACCAAAACACAGCAGCGTTCGGCATCACACAAATGATAGGCCGCCAATCACCAATCGGGATGGTGGCCATTTCATCAACCATTCAAATGGGGGCCTCTACGCTGACTCACCGCACGCGTGCTTCGGTGGAGCACACATTCAGGACAATACAAAGCTCCCATACCGGTCCGGGTGGTCATTACGTCCCAGCCAAGGAGCGAGTGATTTCCCTCCGACCGCAAATGATTGGATTTTACGGTACCACCGATGGTAATAAATTGCCTCCATTCGTTTGGCTTGCCCACTTTTAATTGAATTGAACCGATAACGGCCAATGCGGCTCGAAATCGAATAACTTTCTTTTCACTTCTCCCTTCCCCCCTCCCCTCCTCCTCCCCACCGATTCCACGTTTGCCATAAATAATGAAAAGCTACTTCCCCGCCAAGCATCGTTTCTGTTCAATTGTGAATGTGTTTCACTTTTTTTTTCGTTCGTCAATTCTACTATTTAGAGAGCCAGTTTGATTCCGTCATCTGGAGCGTATTTTACGCCCCGAACCGAATGGGGACGATTTATTTGACAAAATTTTATTTCTTTTAAAACCCTGAATTGTGCCATAAATTTTCCCATTCCATTGACCGCTAATTTCCGGACGGATCCGAGTGTCAATGATGTGATAAGTAAGCAAACGATTTTTGTTCACCCAAACCACTTCACAAATTGGTATTTGTTTTGCATGATGGCAGAACGGCAATGGCCGCTTGGACCCGTGGCTATAATTCAAGTGCACTGACGTTGAAATCACTTTTACGGGATAAGTCAAGTCAAATAACTTTTTTTGAAATAAATTTGTTTGGAAGTTTTGTTTGGAACAGCTGAGATACACGAATTTTCAATGTCGGGTTTATAATCAAAGTCCAACATATTTAAAAAAAATGAAATTTTTTTCATTTTTTTTTAAAATGAAAAAATGAAAAAAAAAATGAAATTTAAAAAAAATGAAAAAAAATGAAATGAAAAAACAATTTGAAAATTGTTTGCAAACAATTGCAAACATTTATTTTTGATGTTCTCTTCCAATCCACCCCAAACAATGGTATCGCTGCCAGCATAATGTACGACAGGAACTGTAGTAAACCTATTCATACTAATTTTCATTAGGCTCGACCATCCCGTCTAAATCTACCAAAATTTTACTAAGTTTTCCTCAATTTTCCTCTTTTAATATGCGCCGTAAAGCAAGGAAAACTGTGTCCTTGGGAAATTGACGTAACGACGACAACATGTTGAAGCTGCCACTAAGCTTACTTACATACTTTTAATACTAAGCTTACTTACTCACTACTAAGCTAATCATCCAATAATCATTCGTAGTAATTGCTGGGACATTTTTCTGAATTTGTTTCATATTTTCCCTGTCAAATTGCGCATTTTAGGATAAAAATGGCTTTCAGGTGGAAGTTTAGACACACCTCCTATCTTTTTAATTATATTTCAACAATTAACCAATAAACGACAATTCTTAATTATTTCAAACGCATTAATGAATATGACCGATCGATTGTGGGATATTACTCACACATTGATAAAAAATAATAAACTGACTCAATAGATATGGTGTGTGGTAAGATAATTACTGAAAAACTTTTATCGCCATTCTCTTTTATTCTGTAACCATTTTATCTTTGCGGACGTGTTTTTGTTTAAGAAAATTATCAAACTTCCGTGGTGATAAAAAGCAACACACCACTTTCAAGATTAAATTTCCTACGTGTACGTGAAAACAATCTTAAACACACTTCCGATGAATAATTTCAGCACCATGCTCTTCGTAATCTTGCTTCGTTATCCACGACTGTTGGAATAAAGGTCTCTGAGCCACCATACATGCACCGGCCCAAACATTCAAGCTCGGATGCTGGGTCGTCACAACCTTGCATCGATACTCCGATGGCACCAGTGTCGTTAATTCCTTTTGCAATCGGTCAGCAAATCCATTAAGCATCGTCGGTCCACCAGCAAGTACGATGTATGCGTACAGACTGTTACGGGTGATCTGCTTACAAAAAGCCACACTCTCCACAATTAGCTGCGGCAATGGTTTTATCTTCTGGTGACCTATTGCCGACGGATTAAACATGGCCTCGCCACATCGGAACCGTTCCGCACCAATCGGGACGACGGATCCGTCCGATGTTTTATGCTCCACAGCGTTCACCGGTTCGCCTTCGATTTTCGCACTAACCGCACCGACTTTTTCCATTATCTCGCGAGCCATTTCCCGGTCACTTACGTTAAGTGCACCTGCCAGATAGTCTACCATATCGCACCCAGCCAAATCAACGTTCGCGATAGCATCCAGCACGGGTGTGCCTTTATAGATCGGCACAACACTGGTAGTACCGTCGCCCACATCCACCACCGTCCCGGTGGTACGCCCTGCCCCGTACAACGCCAACGGTGCCTGCATCGACACGTAAGTGGCAGGTGTTGAGAACTTTTCGAACATTATTTGAACTGCTTTTTCACGATTTGCTCTCGCCGTGAGCGGTCGGTCGGTGAGCAACACGCGGTGATCTTCGGGCGCAACGTTCAGCACCTTCTTGAACGTGTACTCCCAAACACTTTCCATCGCATCCCAATCGTACGGTACGCCCCGCTGCATGGGGCTAAGTATGCGCCCACTTACATTCGGCATCTCACCAACACTGCGGACTGGACCGTCGGGCCCGTCCGATATGCAGACACGGTTGCGAAAAATTGCTTGCGGGTCATCGTCTCCAGTGAAACCGACCTTCAGGGTGTGACTGCCATTGTCAATAATAATGGCGGGTGTTTCGTCTACCGACATGGTGACACTTTCGCTTTCTTCGAGTGGCTACGTACGACTGATTCCTCAGGTTTCGGTTTCACCACTATCTATAAGCGTTTTGTTGTGTTTGGCTGTGAGTCATTATGTTGTGCTGTAGCTGTGTCGATGCTTTGTGTGACTTGCAGAACGTCACACATCGGTTATCACCACCAAAAAAGGAGATAATGACTGTTTGACAACTACAACTTTACAGTGTTTGATAGCATTAGTTTGTTTTTTTCCGAAATGCACTTATCTTTCATTGACAAACATATCAGAAACGTTGTTGTTGTGTTGGATACACATTCACAAACGTTTTTTTATTATCTGTTAATCAAGCTGTAATATTAAATTCAATTATTGGCATACAGTGCGTGACATAGCTTTAAGACCACTTGTATTAAAATACTGACAAAAATTGAAGAGATAGATAAGGGTGTGATGAATATGATTACATGTTAACATTTTGTTTGTTTGCTCATTTAACATGAAGTGTTTTGTTTTCTATATTTAGGTATAACCATTTGAAAAATCAATTTAAAAAAATAAGGCAGATGTATCTATCGTAGGGCCAATATAGCCGAGGTTGAATAAAATTTCGATTTTCAAATACAAAATTTAATGCTCTTTAGCTTAGGTTTTCTTCTAGCTCTTTTGACTTGCCATAAAAATTATTATTATTTAAAGTATTCTGTAAATCTTTAAGATTTCATAATAAGATCAGCAAACATTTTAGAAATGTTTCTATGATTAAAAAGGGCACAACATTACCAATTGCAAATTTATATACATCCTTAATATTACTGGTCGTTTGACCACCGTTGACTGGTACTCATACATGAACAAAATAAATGTTTATAATGTACATGTTCGTCTTCCAAACTTAGTCAGGATATGACGCTTTTAGCTCTCCTATTAAGCTGTAATGTGTAACCTTTAACTTTAACATTTAAAATACTAAACTTAAACATGTTTTCTATATTTCAATTAAAATCAATTCCTTCATATAAATAACCAAGGTATATAAACCAACCTCGTATATATTTTGTTACAAAAAGGTTATTATTTTGATATTATTTTAAGTTTCCTGCACTAAAAACAGGTGTTAGAACAAAAATTAATGAATGACTTAATGACAAATAAAAGTGAACAATATTATTTTTAAGTAGCAAATTGTGGAGCTGGAGCTAGGGTACCTCTTGATATTGGTGCTCTAGGCCATCACTCACTCCACTTAAAGGACGATTTGCCTCTGAGCTTGAGCATTATGAACACATTTCCAAAAACATTATTTTGAGCAACTGTTTAATAGTTGTTCATTTGTTAGAGATATATTTTTCTGCTTTTTAACAAAACGTCCTAACTATAATAGGGAGCAAGCTTTCCTACAGAAAGTCTTCAATAAAAAGTTACACCAAGTCATGACTGAATATCCTTATCGCTCTGAAAAGACATTCTTTCTCCACCAAAGACTTAAACAAGGGCAACTCGTAAACGGAACAAATTGGTTTTGCAATCGTGCTCCATAAACCCGCTGTGTCATTACAGCTTGTGATGCTAAATGGAGAACTCTCCCTCATTCTACGATTACTAATCACTTTGTCGTAAGTTTGCTAAAAGCGCCAAACTTCCAAAACTTGCTCCCCACCCGAAAAGATTCGACGTAAAAAAAAGGGGAACTTGTTTCTTCCGTTCCAGTTTTTACACATGCGTGACCGACAATTCTGTCATTGGCTTGCAAAAAGAAAACCTATCATTAACCAGTGGCAGAAGGTGATGGTGACCTCTGCATCACAGCTCAGACATGATCTCTGCAGGGCAAGAGCGCTTTGCTGAAATGCAGCACACAACTACTTAGCGATAAATCACTATCGAGAGCACCCTCCGACCTGACCTTCTCTGGCGCAGCACAACGTTGGAACCCCGCCAAGGCCGTAGTCCGAACCTGGCACTGGGTGCCGGAGCGAATTTATTACTCCGGCCTACAGGCCTATTGCCCGGAAACCGAGCAAAACCTTCCCCACCGTTGTGAAAGGTCAGTCAGTCGGGCAGCTCTAGTTCCGAATGACGCCACTGCACTTGGGCGAGATGCCGCAGCCTCCACGACGTGTTGAAGTAGGTCAGGTTAGTTTGAGCAACCATTTAGCAAAAGCCCCCGGCCACGGTGGCAATGATTGAGCAAACTTTAAAGGATAATTTATGTTGCTCAAACGTGCCCGTCCAAACGCTGCGGGAAAATGTTTGACACCCGCCCTTGGCGGAGTTGCTTTGACTGGCACGAGTGACGTTGGCCCAAAAATGCAGACATTAAGTGCACTGAAGCGTGCGTTGAAAAGTAATCGAAGCTTGAGAATGCATCAGCGAATGCACAAAGGAGAACTTGTGGTAAACCGGTCTCCATTCCGTTGGAGTCTGGAACAATCGTATCATGCTAGGGTTTGATTGAAAATCCCACTTCACTCTCCCAACAGTTTCACTGGAAGAATCCTTTGTTCTAGCAACAAACCCACCAACTCTGAAACGCTGTATCAGCCCGTTAAGCTTCACCTTTCACCACACTGTCGAAGTTGAGCTGGTCCATCAACCTGAGCGATCCATCCATATTCTTTATCGGAGCGTTCCGACCGGATTATAAACTGTATTTTCATCAAATACTCATCAATCACTGACTGAACCCCTTTTTCGCCTGTCCCCAGGCAAGAGTGACAGAGGTCGACATTCGCTGTGTGTTTTTTTATAAATAGAACTTCCCGGGTTTCCTCCCGAGCTTCACATCTCACAACCCTTCAAAAGCTTGTCATTTTTGATCAAGTGTCCCTCTTATTACAACTCAAACCGGGCGACTGGGGGCTCGTTTTCACTCTTTGCAACAGTATCTTCCTGCAAATAGTTGTACAGTGGGTACACCTCAGTGAAGTCTCTTGTTTCCTGTTGCACTACTTCACTAGTACTCGACATCCTGTCACTCTCTCCCTTCTATGTGCAGTGATTTCCGTGTGCAGTGCATCACAAAACACACAAACAGTGTCACACAGTGTGGCCTAGAAAAGTGATGAAGCAACCAAAAATGACACGACAGGAAGCGGCTTCACTTCCGTCTATCCAACGGCATCCGCCTGGCAGCACTCAGGTACTCAGGTGTATTTTGTCTTTGTGAGTATATGTCAGTACGTGTACACGGGCCGGGTGTTGTGTTTATGGATGGAATGGGGATAGAAATATGGATTGGATGGCGACCATTACTACAAGGTAGAGGGTTCGCATTTGCTTGGATGACTTGGATGTGTATACAAAAATCAAAAACTCAGCCTCCCATTCACGTGAGGAATTGGGAAGAATTCTTCGCGGGACTTCGGGAGACCTCAGAAGAAAAAAATACTCTCAACTCATTCTGTGCAGTGCGATGTGCTTGTGTCCACTGGGAACATTGTGGGTAGGGGGAGTTTAATTAAATTTTCCAAACATTTCGGTTCAATAGTGTTCCCCACGTTCGAATGGACACCTGGACGCGCTTTACTACTGCACCACTATTGACCGTTTTGGGAACTAGGACAGCAGGACACTATGTAGAGGGGTAGGTTTTGTAAATGGGATGTTGTGCGCACACACAGAACACAATGTACACAATTAGGCGATCCGCTCCAAACCGCCCGATTCCACCCTACCTTCCACTATGACAGCACTGTCCTCAGGCATATTTCCGTTTATCAGTGTGATGTGACCAAGCTTGCCTCCTCCGTTGGTAGTCGTCGTGATGGCGGATTTGGTTCTACGTCTGTGGCGTAGAAACTTCGAACACTGTACAACGGCCAACCGGACACGGCTGCAATTATCCCAAGGATGTAACGGCTTGTAACGGCAACACCAAACCGCGGCTGCTAGTAGCTAGTGCCTGCAGCTCCACTTTGCGAAAAGGATACTTTATTTATCGAAAATTGCTGTGTGCGGAGGTCAGTAGTTGGAAGCAATTTGCCGCGAAATCAATATTCTATAAACATGCATCATTTCGCAGAGGCACGTTGGCTATTACACTCGGCACATCGACCGTACCAAACCGGGGGACTTTACGTATGTAAGGACAAACACGCGCACACACACACGCACACACACACTCGCACTCTAGAATGCACACATACACAAACGAAACACACGTGAAAGCACAAGATTTTGCCCAACGTGCCTTCTCACACCCGTCCCGGGGAAGGTTTGTTTTTTGCCAATTTTCTCTGCAGACTTTAATCCCTTTTCGCTACCGTTATTGATCACGGTTTTTTTTTCTGGGGTTTCGTACTGGGTAGGAAAACCTTTCGGAGAAAGCACCCGCTTGTGGTATCTCCAGAAGATTAACAAATTACACCGAAAAACCGAAACCGAACACGCTTCAAGTATTGTAGTAAGAAAGCTTCACAAAAGGGACGACACAACAACGGACACGGGACAAATGCACCAAAATTTTTAAACACACACGTTACTGCAGCTGTTAGAACGCCAAATTTCCTTCCCTGCACCAATCTCGACCTCTAGAGGACAGACACAGCAGCGAAAACATCCCCCCAAACTCCCAACGGTCTGCAGATGGAAAGTTTTGCGCAAAAAGTTTAATAACTTCCAGCGAACCTCATGAAGCTCTCATTGCACACAGGGAAGTTCATCAGCAGGGATCTCCTGTGGGGGGGTTTGTTCAGTAATGGAGGCGTGAAACATACACAGACACAAACAGAGAACACAAAGCGCACACAAGGGATAACGAATTCTGCACGGAAATGAATCCTGGCCCCGGATGTGAGCTGACGATACAGCCGCCAAGCCAGCTTACACGCGAGCATACACGCTTTTGTGATTTGCCAGTGGAGTGTGTGGGGGGGGGGGGGGGGGGGGG
>KB663721.1:21068308-21093016 GCA_000349025.1 Anopheles minimus | reverse complement strand
GGGGGGGGGGGGGAGGAGGGAATGGGTGAGAATGGGTCACAGGCAACAATCAACCCCTCACGAAGGACACTGGGACAGATTCACACCGCGTCACTTGAGATTTTTTCCAGTAATAATGCATTAATTTCCTTTTTTTCTTCATTTTCCATTTTCCATTTTCCAACGAAAAAAAAAAAACAACAAAACAAAACAACGAATGATCCGCATTTTGTTGTTAGGTACCGTATTTCATGCGTCACACTGCGGATCGAAACACTGCGCTCGTTATCAGCGAACGTGTGGACACAACACTCGGTACAGCTTCCGAACTTCCGAGGCACAGTAGTAGTAGCAGCAGCAGCAGCAGTAGCAGTAGCAAAGGGCCGAGTATAAGGCTACGGTTCAACTCGTTCGACCACTCGCTAGCGGACGCACAACCAAACTAAACTTCCAGCGAACGCGCGGGTAAGCTTTTAGGTCGTTTTGTCCAGTGGTTTCGGGGTATTCGGTTCTGTTATCCTCGCGCTTGGTTTTTCCACCACAAGGTTCCAGTTTTCTCCCAGCCTGGTAGCTCTCTCTCTCTCCTCGAAACTCTATAAGGAAGAGATCGCTGAGAGCGTTCGAGAGGATGCTAAAAGCTCGATGGAATGCTCTCTGGTAGGAAAGCTTCCTACAGGAATGCGTTGACTGTTTACTAACCTGGGAGAAACACTGGTGAGTTAAGCACTTCGGTAAGTAAGTAGGAGCTTTTCCACCGTTCAACAGTGTGTTCGAGGTGGCAAGTAAGAAAGCTTCCAACTTCCAAACAAAGGATTTCTTTTTCCAGAGAAGCTTTTCAGCATTTAGCTTAACTTTGCTCTTTAAGTATTTAGAGCTGGGGAAGTAGTAATGTAGAGAGAGAGAGATCACATTTCTGAGTGAAAGATATGAGAAAAAATATCTCTTTTCATTCTCGATATTTTGAGTCAACACTGGTGTGTTGAACACCGGTGTAAAGTCCTTTTTCATCTGGCTGCTGATAGTGCGAAAGAATCCCTCTAGTTTTCCCTCTCTAGCGAGACTCTGTTGCGTTGATTGCAGCGAACTAAACAAAAGCAAAACATGTTTGGCTTTTTGTTTTTGTCCTGCAGAATTGTAAAATAATAACATCTAGTGAAAAACCACCAGCTCGATGGATTCGTATTTTTGTACGTTTCATGTATTTTTGTGCAATTTCTTCTTCGCTGTGAAAGCTAATGAAATCGAATACAATTTTGTTTCGCTTTTCTTTACACCTCTATATTTGAACCATGTTTTACAAATCGAAAGTAAAAAAAAAACATATCAATGACGCACGCTAACCACAACCGATTAGTGAACGATCCTCGTTAATATTAATCAGTTGCCTCAAACTCAAATTGATCGCCGCATCATATTATTGTGTTGACAGTGCATCATTCTTTCATAACTTTACATTTCTTTCGGTGTTGCTAATGGCCCCATCAAGGGTCATTTCAACAAAGCAAGAAACCACGTTACCCCATCGTGCTGCAACCACCAATTTCGTTCATTGCAAAGGCCAACAACCTGGCCTGGGAAGTTAATCCTCGGCGGCATACTTCCGAGGTCAAACCATTTAAGGGGTACGGGTACGGTGGGATAATAAACTACTATCAGCGAATAGACAAAAGGTGACATCAATCAAATTTCGTCATATGGTACTTTTCGGAATGGAATTATATGTATAACAACACGACACGCAGTATCGTTGGGAGTTTCTAGCATCTGGTGATTAATTTTAATAGTTTTATTAAAAAAAAATGAAGAAATGATAGAGGGTAAACATGTCCTTCAACTTATAGTGAAATATAAAATGATGACGCCTAAAGTTAGGCAATCAAATTTCACCTCAATCAAGAATTCAGCTTGTAGGACGAAGATAAACTTCCAAGAATGGTTAAGAACTCGTACGTACATGAATAAAAGCTAAAAAACATAAAAATTATACTGATCATTGACATATTATCTTCATATTTCCATCCATTTCCAAATTATTGATGGTTTATGGAATTATTTATAGCAATATAAATATTGCTTTAGATCATTTTTATACTATTAGTGCGAGTATTTATATTGTGACTATTTATAGCATCCTAAAAACCATTAGTGTAAGATTCAAAATCCAAAATAAAAACAGTAACGTATTACCTAAGCATATTTATTGGCGCTCAGGGAAAAATAGTTTAACTTCAGAACACTAATAATCGATTACTTCACACATCAAGGCCCATTCCAATTAATTGCCGAGCGAAAAATTGTGCCAGGGTTTCTCCTTGGTGTAAGTTCCATGGCCAAAATCAACGCACCGATCATTAATCAAACTTGCAGAAAGAAAAACCCCAACACGCTTGGAACCGCTGTCGATTGAACAAAGAAATTGTTACGCTTCCCCCTTTGACGTAATGGAGGTGAATTTGTTTAACTTGGAGTTACTTTTCTGTTGTTGTTTGCACGTCTTGTACTACGCCACTACGCTCCTCAGGCAAATCAAGGGCTCAGGTACAGTTTGCGAAGAACGTGGCTCGGGCGTTGCGTTACACGCTTCCAAAACCAATGCCTCCGAAGGCATGAAACAGAATTAGCACGCGAACGTACAATAAATTCAGCGTGAGTGTAAGTCACGAAATCACGCCCCGGCGTGTCATGGTTCAGCATGGTTTAGTGCCGGAATTGGGTGAGCGCGCGCACAACAAGTTTCAACAGTCTTCAACAGGTTTGAACAGGCCGTAATTTTCATCGCTTCGTACCTGTGTGGCATGAATGGAATGAAAAATCGATGGAGCACACACACACACGCACGCACACCGGATTTCATTTGTCGCTCCGACACGGATATACACTACACCCTTCCTGGGGGCCATTGATTTGTTGCTTGGTGTAGGGCACACGGGGTTTTTGTTTCCATAAATTTGTCACATTTGCTTACGGAACGCCCCGATCGGAGTGACACAAGTGATTCGGTTTTGAAAGGGATGGAATACAATATTGCAATGGTGTATAAAAATATGCCAAAGTTTTTGAGGAGGAATTTTATTTAAAATTGGGGTTAAATAAAAATCTAAACAGTGTAAATTGAATTTCTTGTAAAATGAAATTTCTGTATTTCAATCCTTATATTAATTTTATTTGTAGTGATACTTCTCAAAGCATAAAACACCTTTAAAAGACTTTAAAAAAATAATAATAAATACAACTATTCTTACAATTATGTTTCGTACTGTAGAAGTTTCCATGCTCGAAAATATTTACTATAATATAGCCAGTGAATTGCAGTACTCAATATATTATGGTGCTATAAAACACCAACTAACAAGCACACACGAGTTATGGTCTTCAAGTGAAACGCATTGCCTACATTTCTTTTTACGGTGCAGTATTCCAACCAACCAGGACACAATTCTCCGTTAAAGGACAATTCAATTCCCACCCCGTGACACTTACACACGTTCCTGTCATTTCTTTTATTTTCGGGAGCCCAAAAGTGGCATAAAACATGTGAAGTACATGTTGCACTCCCTGCTTAGCCATCATTGCCTAATGCTACCGATTATCTGCCACTCACACACAAACACTTTCGACCGATACAGCTGAGTCACAGTGCAATCGTAAATGCGCGACTGCACAATTTCAAATTCCGTCACCTGCAAACGGTCGACAAACGGTCCCAGAAGGCATATCTGTTTGAAGGGGCCAGATAGCTTTCTTCGGTTCGGTCCGGCATTGCAAACACGTCCATACTTTCGTTGCATTCGGAGCAGCTCGGATTTTCCAAACCGGGGGGAAATGTTACCCTGTCGTCGAGTGTACTCCGGACTCCCCAAAAACCATTACTCTGGACTTCTTGCACTTCAGCAGATCAACTTTCGTGCTTTTGCTTGTGCAAGTGCTCTCCAAACGCTCGTCAGACGGGATGTTACGTGATCGGTGCACAGAAGGCGGAAAACCTTCCGATGTACTCCGGCACGTTCGTCAGGCACCACAGTGTCGGTTGCCCATTGACCTTAACTTTGCCTTCGGGGCAATGCAAACATAAGTTTGTTTGTGTACCGTTTGTTCATAAATGTTTATTCTAATTAGGATGTACTTCAACGAACAGTTCCGGATGCAAGCTGGTGCAGACTGGAATGGTACGAGTTTCGAGTGGTTTTATCGATTAATAGTTTGCAGGACAGAAGTGTTTCAAACAAATATTTACTAAACCATTCCGATTGTAAATAACATGCATTTTTAAGTTTTACCTCGATTTAAACATTGTGATGAAATAAAGTTAATGAGTAATAAATTAATATGATCACTTTTTATGACTCTTTTGAAGCTTTCTTCATCGGTCGGAAAAGTTCACAAGATGAATTGATTCCTTGTCAACCGTAACGCTTCTCTTAATCCCGCTCAAATCCCCATCATGTTGGAACTCGCATCAAACTATAATTAATTAGGTCCGGCATCGTTAAAACGATGCCTTTCGCTTTTAAGTTCTTCGGCTCCGAACTCCGACTACGTGACGGCCAGCAGCTCATATAAAACGGAACAAGAAACATGTGCTTCATTTCCTACCACGAATAAGCTAAAACGGATAATCCCTACTTTCATGGTTTCAACACCATTCTTAGCGTACCATGCACCAGGAACAACGTTTTCCCGTTCAGCTAAATGGGTTGATGCAGTAGGGGAAGATGCAATTTTATCTCAGATAAATTTCCCCATTCCGAGCTGATTCATTGCGGGGGCATTCCTGTTGGGAAGCTTTTTAGGCTATTATTTATTAGCCTTTATTGTGGAATCTACATCTTGTTTATGTTGGTACTGCTGTTGGTTTAAAGGATGGTGACAAGATAACAATGTAGCAAACCGGAATTTATTTCAAAACTATTTGATCACAAAGAAAAAAGGGTTTTTGGATGGTATTTAGCTAAATTTATGGTTTTACAAACTATAACCCTAATCGATTACCGTTTTATTCCAACATATCTCTCGGTTCAAAAGTCATAGTTATAAATTAGAACTTTAAAATATCATATCCATACATCCCTAAATCCCATCTAAATCGTTCCCTCGTAGCAGGGACTAGCAATGCAGTTCAAAATAAAACTAGCATTCCAGAAATGGTAGGCATAACCTGATAAACCGTTAAGGGAAGAAGAGAAAGGCCCTCTCACTGTCGGAATTTTGCATTTTGGAGACCCTGAGCGGAATGATAGTTGGGGTCATTAAAACAGTGGACAGAACTATCACATAGATGCAAACATTAACGAACTTCGAGACCTCTTAATGAAGAATATGGAAAATGGGGCTCTGATATGCAGTTTTACTTCAACGAATTTCGACATTTTTAACTGAAGAGGAAGACTTTCAGGCTCTACTATCAGTTCCTCAGTTAACGCGAGGGCCTGCTCTACCTGTCTTTTCATTTAGCATTCCTTGTAACTTTAGGACCCTTCCAAGTTCCAGACAAATTCACCCTTGGATCTGTCAAATTGAGTTCTGAGCTGTCATTTCTGTGCAATATGCACTTTAAAACATACGGTAAAATAGCATTCGGATATTCGAGGTTGCATTAAGTTACTAATATATTAACATAACCACGTTCGCCTATAAGTAGAACCTCAAATGACACAATATACGTCTTAAATTTTAAATAAAATGCTCAAAACAATAAACAGTAGATGTAAAAGTATGTAAAAAATGAAAAATTCTTAGAAATTCGTAATTAAAAAAATAAACTGTCGACTAGCCAAACAAACTGTTCACTCCCTCACTCTCTACGCCGACTAGGGACTCACATTTTAGGGATTCTAATGAGTGAATCAAAACGCAAAAGAGTGGATCACTAGTTGGAGCAAAAAGCAAATGAGTTGAAACCCACAGAAGTATTCAACGTATTCAGTACAGTGTTCTATTCTTTATGAGTCCCTGAAGAGCAAACAAAACATTCTACTCTGATTCAATCCACTGAAAAGAGTGATTTCCTTGTTCGCAAATGATCGAATAAACGATCTTCTAATGATGTTTTAGTTAATTGTTTGTATAATAATTGTTTGGAATTAACATCACAAACATAATGTTAATATATCGCTTAATTTACGAATAATAAAGATCCAACCCATTAGGACAATCTGTTTGACGTTTCTTAGATAGTTTACTTAAATGCAGTTCACATCCCATTTTGCGCCATATTTTTCCAGCCGTACGACACACGCTGCACACATACTTTCTGTCCGCTTGTTTGCAAGAAAACAAAAACCTAAACTCCATCCCAATGCCCTTCTTCAACGGCTGCAGTTCCGAAACGAAAAAGATAAAATGTCGTTCTCACTCTTGAAATCCATATGTTACACCTGTCACCGGCAGGGAAACATATTATCTTTCCGCTCTCTATCCGTACTTTATAACCCATTGCTCGTAAAAGCCCTCGAAAGGAGAGGGAAAAAATCCCCACGTTCGACGTTTATCGATGGCATCTCCTTGGCAGAGCTGGGGAAAGAATAAAAAGCAAGAAAGAAGAAAAAACACACACAAACGTAATTTCAGTGCCCGAAAGAAATGAAATGGAAGTAAAATTCATCATCTGCTGTCATAATTGCGCTCGGATGCCAGACTGTTCTTGCGAACTACCGACCACCGGCGGAATAGAACACATCCGTTCGCTTTTGCGCCAAGGTGCTAAGTGTAGGAAACTGCGCCGGAAACGCACACATACACACACACACACACACACATCGGGAAAAAGGAAAAACGGAAGAAGAAATAAGGAAAACGCTTCTCAACCACCCATCCGCTGACTGGGTCGTTTTACGCGAGCTTTTCCTTTGTGTGCCTTGGTGTTGGTGTGTGAGGCGCGATGTTAGATAGTACCTCGGAGAAAACTGATTCGGAAAATATGAACCATCAAACGAACGACAGGGACATATTTATTGCCGATCTTTGGTAGAACTTTGGTCGTCTTCTGGTTCTCAGGAAATGTTCATCAAAATAAAGAGTTTGTTTTTACAAATCATCGTTGTTTTAGTTCCATATCTCCTCTCTAGTCACAATTTACTGCTAAAGTTTGTTCGTTATGAACATTGTTGGCGTAGAACCATTCAGGAAGACTTTGATATTAAGTAAATAAATTCATTTTGCGTGTTGTTTATCGATTTTCCTGCACGGATTGTAATGAACACCACCTCAGGGATACGCTGCCAATCAATTACCTGTCAGTTATTGGATACCTTAGGATGGATGATAATTTAATTATATTACCTCCAACAACACATCTCTCTTTGACTCCTAGATATTTTATAAATATAACTCAGTCAAATATTAATAAGAATGTTTTTTTTAAATATTGTTTCATCTTTCTTTTACTACACATTATTTATATTTCCAACACAATTCTCGGCTAATAAAAATTCATCACAATAATTTTGTTAGGCAAAAGTTTCCGGAAACAATTTGAAAATAAAAAAAATAACCTACACATCTGGCCAATCGAGAGGAAAAACTATCGATTTTCTCATCAAGACAACAACAACGACAACGACAGGGTAATCATTTATCAGCATCGTTCGACCTGTTCGACCACTCGAACCAAAAGGCAGGGAACGCGTTGACAGCAGCGAGCGAGCGAGCGGCAAATCAGGGAAAATGAGGCTGCAGGAAAATGTCCATCTCATTCAACGTGATTCGTCAATCATTTTTCGACAATATACCACCGGAGGAAGAAAGCAAAACAGCCACATCCGGACCATCACCTTCGAGAGCGATAAGAGCCCGAAGAAGTATTGATGGATAGGAAAGAAAAAATTAAGTAATGGATGACAACGTTTATGATTAATTAGGCGAAAAATGAGACCTTGTCTGGGACGCAACGTATGAGAAAAGTGTTCATCTATTAGTCTACAAAACGTTGCATAAAATGGTTAAGTTGATACTTTGGGAAAATAGGGTAAATTATTCTTAAAGCTCAACATTCCAATAAACTTTTTTTATTTTGAGAAAAAAAACTATTCACATAGGTGCTCAGTGTCCCTACTAAGAATGTCCTTGTATTCATGAAGAAGATCCAGACCCAAAAGAACTAAATTCTTTCGAAAACAGCAATCTGAAAGACCTATGAAGTGACAAGGAATAAAAGCGCCACAAGAGAATTAAATATTTATACACACACACACAGAGAGACAGTAAGATGCGTACCCAACTGGAAAAGAAGGGATTGTTACCATCCCAAAAGTTGTTGTTTTGTCTTTTCCAGTGCTTTTCATGCTGCTCAGCATCAAGATCCAAAACCCTCCGAAGTACGCGAAGGCGCCAGCAGTGAAGCTAGATAAGATATTGTTACTGTGGTACATTTATTCTCCACTCGCCTCGAACGGCTTGCCACGCCGTCTCCCAAGATGACCTTGGGGACATGTTGAAACGAGATTGTAAGGCTTAAGATAAAATGGAAGAATGATCATCCGCCAAATTTGGCAAAGCGTCCACATCTGAATGGCAGGCCCCACCGGGGAATCTGCTCCATTGTGAAACACAATTAACGAACTGAAGTAAAAGACTACTTAGAACGCCATTAGTCGTTACATCAACGATTTATTCCAGCGAAAAGGTTTCCGTGCTCGTTTAGCGCAAAACGGTGCCCTGTGTGATGGAGTAAAAGGAGACGCGCGTGCACACACGCAGACAGAAGGTTTCCTCAATGCGATACGAATGTCATTGCTGGAAGATTGGTGCGCTGTTTGGGTTCTTCCACGTGGTACGAATTAAGTCTCAGCACCATAAATCAACGACGAAAATGCTCAACGGATTTGCCGGGGAGTAGGTGTAGTTCGAACACAATTGAGAGCACTGTTTGTTGTCAGTGTAATAAAACACCACCATTGACACACGTATTGACAAATTGAATACGCTAGAGCGGATAGATTTATTAGTTTCTTGCTGTCACCGCGGTATGTGTGCGGAATAACAATCTTCCTGCAGTGGAAAAGAAAACGCAAACCTTAAGCAAAAAAGGGAAAATGCGGCAATAAATGGTTTCCGCAATATAGTAGCATTTGTTTTTTGTTTTTATTATTGATCACTGATTTGAATAGATTGCTATCATTTAAATAATGGAGAAGCATTTTGCTGACGTATTAGCATTATTGTTATATTAACAATAACTACAACAGGCATGAAACTATCATATGTTTGACAGTGGCGGGTTTAACGTTAGGCAAGTGTCAAAAACCTGTTAATGCTAATGTAGACGTTTGGGGTCACCTCTAAAAACCCCTCAAGATGCCCCCAAGATGCTTGGTCTTCCACTGGAGTCTATCATATATTTGGAGGTTATTTGGAGGTACACTACAACTTGAAAGAAAACTTATTACTTTGCTTAGGTATGTTCTTTGCAAAGCTATAATACAGAAGATTATCTATGTCTTTCAGTGAGGGATAGGAACTTCAGAGAAGATTGATACATTTACTCCAACTCAGTTGACGAAAGTCGGATTTCAACTCAAATCACAATCCGAAATTGAATTTAGTGCTAAAGAATACTTTTAATTTCTTTGGATTTGACAGTTTTGATTACGGAGTAAACTCCAAACCTTTTATCAGTGTCTGTTTTGTGCTCCTTGAATTTGAAAACTGTTTAACTTTCCCTACGTTGTGTTTAATGCGTTTAATTTGATACAATCCTTTTTTATGATCGTCCGTTCCGTACCGATGGTGAACGCGAATAATACTTTCACTTGCTTTTTTCCGTCCAACTGTCAAAATTACGCTTCTTCAGTTCGCCAGGTTGGACAACCCTTAACTGTCGTTAGTGTCAAACAGTGTCTATTCCTGATTTTTGTAGTAGTGCTTTTCAGTGGTTCTCAAACAGTATTTAAAATTATAATTTTTTCTCTAAAATCTTCAGATCTTTTTCCAGATTTCCCAGAATCATGTAGAGTTTGTCCATAGATTTTAACATATTTTTAGAAACATTGTTCCAACTACATTCCCAAGCATTGTCTCAAACTTTTACATCGGAATTTGTTATAGTTTTCAATTGGAATTTCAGTACTTTTTTCGGGGATTCTGTGGAGCTTTCGATATTTGTTAGAATTTAAAGAATGCCTTGAATGTTTCACAATTTTCTTTGAGAAAATTTGCAATTCCAGAAGTTTTAGATTTTTTTTCCATTTTGTTCTTCCAGTATTGTACCATGTCTAAGCGTGTCCAGCTTCTTATTGCCCCAGCCCAGACGTATCTCACAACCCCAGTTGTGTTGTCTATGAGTCAATATAAATAAATATGCAAAGATTGGAGTAGATTCTTTTACATTTTATTTTTAGTTTAGGATTAGTAAAGTCTCATGAAACGTTTCTACAAAAAAACACAACGCCTTTATAGAAACTCAATTTTTAAACATCATAAAACAAACGTTCTTCTCGCAAATAGTAGACGAAAACGACACACTCGAACCATCCCATTTCCATAATCTAAAACGATTTGGTTCTGCATTCATTATGCTCTCCCCTCACTGCCATCTATCCACCGTCCCCTGCCATTGATGTACGGTAAAAGATTTTATCACATATTAATGAATCTAAAATTAACTAACTGCTTTGTTGCACTGAAGCACCACGATAGCACACCGTGGCTGTCTGTGCATTGCCAAATATCGCAATCATCTCCAAGGCTCACAATGGCACAACTGGGACGCGCTGCTCATGAATTTCGAGTCCCAAACTAATGTGCCAATCTGTTCCATCCTTCATCCACAACGGTCGGTCGCTCGGTATTGTTTTACAATGCAGCAAAAGGAAGAAAAAAGGAACTACGCTAGTCGACGGCAAGGTATTCAAGTATGCAAGTAGATAGCAAGTATAATCGAAACGACAAAGCAGATTCGTGAACAATTATTCAACGTGAGATACTGTGGGGTGCTGACTGTCGGGTTTTATCCGCACGTTTGAACGCAATAGCTCCAAAAGTGCTTCTCGCTGGTGGCGAACGATCCGAGCAGTGTGAAAGTCAACCCAATAGGATCAGGACCAAAGTGCAGTGCAGTGAGCAGGAGCTCTGTGTGTAGCATTCGGCTCGGAATAATGCATTCGTAATGTGATAATGAATTTTAATTATGGACCAAGATTGCTTCATTAGATTGGGGATGAATCGTACGCCGAATTTCACATCTACATACGTACGATTGTAAATGGAAATGCACCACGGTTTGGGGTTGGGCGATTTGGGGATGAGTTGTTGAATGTGTTTAGTACATCGATTCCAATGCGACCCTGTTTTGTTGTCGTAATGCTTAAAATACTCATAAAAGGTATTTAATAGACACATTCGAAACAATACATCATCATCAGCAAAGTTTTATGAGGAAATAGGTTAATGTAATTTATTAAACGAGTAATTTCACATACGATTAGCTTCATGGTTGCTACTCGCACTGTAATTATTGTTAAATTATTTATAGGCAATAATTCGAACAACTTCCAACGTAAGCTAGCGATGAGCAGTATCGACTTTTTCGTTTCACTGTAAGGTAGAATGACCTATAATTGCTTTACCCATCAAATGCTACCAGTTTCCCGGTTTGCAACATTTTTGCTAACTCACCATGCTGTCGACGTCGATTTATTGGAAAGTAGAAAAAGCCCATTTCCAAACCGGGCAATGACAAAACGTTTCCGCACGTGTTTGATTTCATTTACTGATGCATATTTCAACTGCGTCATGCCGACTGTTACGGTTCTGCTGTTTGCCTGCCGCACACACACAAAAGGCCGGTACAGTTTTGTGCTGGTAATGTGAGCAAACGAAAAATCAACAGTCACCTGCGTCAAAATTAGGTCAGTTCGAGCGTTTGTTTGCTCTTCAATTTTATCCAATTTAGCCAGAAACCCCCCAGTGGGGCTCGGGTCGGTTTTATCGAAAATGGTCTGCGTCGGATTAGCATATGAAAATTAAAATCTCAATACAGACGGAGGTTTTTGGAAACTGTTGACAACAGAAATTATTTTCTGACTGATCCTTTACTATTCTACAGACATAGCAGTAACGTACTAACACACTGTTTATTATTATAAAATAATTTATAAAAAAGTATTAACATGAATCACAGGTGAAAATGTTCAAAAGTGTACAGAAACATGCAAAACAAGAAAAAAGAGAGGTCTGCATTGCTAACGCAAATCATTTATACACCTGAATGAACAATCTCAAGTGTCGTTCTAGTACCTAGTACCGGTACTCGTACTGCATTCACGATCATGTTCTACCTGAAGCATAGTTTTTTTTTTGCTTCTTTTTCGAACACGCTACCAATACCCTTCGGGCAAAATTGTATTCCGTCCAATCAACCGTACCGGGCTTTACAGGTCAGTACACTTTTGAACGCTACATAATGCACGGGATAATTGACTTTGGTGCTCGATCGAACGCTATTATGTAGTTAAGCTTCGGAAGGTTTCGGATGTAATCTGCGATGTTTACGCTAGAATTACTATTTAAGATGATTCAATCATGTGTTCGAGCACCGTTTCATTCCAGCGTGGAAAATGCTAAAAAGCGGCACAGGTTTGTTAGCTACCTAGGACATAGAACTAGCACAGAGCTTATATATGTTATGTGTGAGTTTGGGACTTTTAAACAAATTATATCCTAGATTTCGAAATTATGGGAAATTTTTTTTTTAAGTGAATAGCCAACTATTATAAAAATACATAAAAATGAAGGTTTAACTATACGAACATTCCTTTTATGGGATTTACTAGAAGTCCTGAATAGATGGAGAAAAACAATATTCGTAGTTTTTTACGTGTTATACAAAAGAAATGTTATATATTTTTTTTTTATACGGAAATATATGTTTGTACAATTAACTAATAATATCCTTAAAATTTGTAAAACTTCATAGGAAGATTTTTCTTTTTGCGTTTTTGTTTACTGAAATATGGTTTTTATCACATTTTTCAGTGTTAAGCTTAAGGTTTATATATTTTTTATCACATAACTATTATCTCTTTTGAATTTTTAAATTAGTTTGAAAATTCAATTTTTTATAAATCCTGTTTGTTACAATAATACCAGTCAACATAATTTGATATGTTGGCAGTTAATGGTCTGATATGAAAATCGAGGCATCAGTAAACTAGATATCTACCCGTACAACCTATTTTTGAGACATTTTAGAGCTTACAGTTCATTAAGAAAAATTATAGCAACGTTTTTAGCTGTTTTATTTTGGACTCACAATTGGAATAACAAAGAAAAAACGAATTTTGATGAACAAAATAATGTCCTTTAAAATAAGTTTATCCTTGAAAATACTGAATTGTATCACGCGTGCAGGGTTTTCAAATTGAAATGAAGATTTTGAGATCCGGTCTGTGTCCGTTTCAAGTAGAAGTGAAATTTTAGTAGTGAAAATGGAATTTTCTCTAAATTCTAAAGCAAGACGAAATGAATTGTGTATAACGCTTTTTCAACTGAAGTATAACAAAAACAATATCTACTATTCTTAGTTTAAAAGACTTTTCTACTATTAGAACCAATTTCAGTTAACAAAGATATTAAATGTTTCTTCTATATGTTCCACTTCTAATTAAAACCAGCCAAACAATTGAATCATTTTTTTAAGTAAGAAAAACTTAAAACAATTTTCACTTCAAATTTAATGCAAACGAAAATTGATCGTATTACTTTTTGCGTTTCTGGAAAATAATATTCCAAAGCTGACAAGCTTATCGAAATGGTTCTTAAAGAATATTCGCATGTTGCACTCTAAGAAGATTCCTCTTCCAAAGAATACGACACTGTCTCACATTGATGCCATCCTTGATTCCTTCAAAGCCACCGCAAAAACCATCGACTCCATAAACCGATTCCAGTTTCACTCCAGCTCGATTGTTCCCAATAGAATATATAACCTTTCGGTTAGCCACTATTCCGTGTTCCTTTCTTCTTCTTGTGCATCCATTGCCCTGCCAGCTATTCGCCACCTTTCCATCTAATTCCATTCGAACGCTACTGTCCTCAGGCAAAGATTTTGCTCTTAGATAGCAAAACAAAAACCCAACATCAACAGCACGGAACCCACGCTTCCCGATCTGTAACGGTCGCGTAACGGAAAACAGAACGAAGAAGTGAAAGAAAAAACACATTTCCCACCAAAGATATCTCTGCTTCCAAGGAATCGGAGACACAGACGCGCGCCGGTTGTGCAAGCATTTTCCTTGATGGGGAAAAACTTTTCCCATCCATCCCCGGGCTCCGGCCGTTGCGGGCTCGTCGTCGTCGTCGTCGTGTGTCGAAACCACTAATCCAGCGACCCCGGAATACCTTTTCCATCCCCAAACCCCTCCCCTCACCCCCCCCTGTAACCGGAAACTAGGGAATGTGAAAAGCAACGGAAAAGATTCAAAACTTATTTACAGTAAATTGCAACTTGTCGGAAGCGCTGTGACACTCTGATTAAAAGTAAATTCTACTCTTTGTTCTAGGGCCACCAGCCATAACCCTCCGGCAATTGTTTTTCTCTCTCTCTTTCGCTGTGTGCTTTCTCGTTCGCTTTTCCACCCGCAAAACAGGCGGCGGCGTCGGGGGATAATTTTCCCTCGGATCGCGTTATTGACAACGGGCAGAAAACTTACCCGGCAGGCAACTTTTTCGTTCCATCAAGATAAATGGTTTGGACTGATACGAACGCCCACCCCCTGATGGCACCCGATATTTAACGACAAACAACAAGTAGTACAATAACAGCTGATGGTGCGCTGGTATTAATCAGCGAGACTTTTGCAATGACTTTATTCGCAGTTTCACTTTGGGGCAAGTTTTCCCATCCCATGGCTGGGTGGGAGCACGCAAAATGGAAGTCGAATTTCCGAATGAGATTCTTTGTTACTGTTTATTTCCAGAGCTTAGCGTTTCTTTAATTTAAATCAATCATTATGCTGGGAGTGAAGAAAAGCGTCCGAACGCCCCCTTATCAAACTTCGCGATCGACGAACGTCATTTGCATACAATTTGGTTAAGGAGATTACCGAGAAAATATTACTTCCATAAAAATACAGATAATGTGCGACTTTTTGTCCCCCTTTCCTCCCAAAACCATCAACTCCCCCCCCTTGCGGTGTCGGAATGTTTTAAAATGGGCTTTTTTCCGTGTTTGTTCATCCATATAAAAATAAACCCCATTTAAATCGAGATGCTCGATACGGGTTTTTTGGTTTAAACGACTGCTATTGGATGAGCAGAAAAAAAAATGAGAAACTCAATTCCACTTCCTGTGGCTAAGTGGAACATTTAGGCACCGCATCTTACGCACACATTCAATTCACCTTTTATTTATTCATTCGACCTTCGCGTCGTAAACATGATTCCGCTGGACGACTGGTAAGAATTTTTCTTTCAGCTCGCAAGCTCTAAAAATGAAAGGAAAAACCAACCCCGAAAAATCAATCCCAAAACCCTTTTCTCCCTCTTACACGTATCAAGACGTTATGGGTGATGGAAAACTTTGTTAACAACTTTGTGCTTCGGTTTCGCATCTGTAAGCGTAAGGGAACGTTTTGCGCAGCCAGCCACACCGGGGATACTTAGTTGTGTTCTGACTTTATTTCCAACCAATGTGGTAGCATCACATCGAGTTGCAAATCGGTAGGGTAAATGCAAATTACATCCTTTCCGCATTGCAAAAACCCCGTACGGTCACTAACGCAACGTGAAAAAAAGGTCCCGGAAGCGCCTCCATTTATCCAGTATTACTCTAAACTCCTTTCGCTTGTTAAGTGGGTTGCTCCGGTCATCGTTTTGTTGTCTGTTTGTGTGTTTCTTTTTTTCTTCTTCATTTTTCTTCTCTGATGGCTTTACAGAATGATGCCCCGGGTGTAGCTGTTTAGCACAGCGTAACCAATGATGTGATGGTGAAGGTTCTTTACCACTGACGGAGTGATTGTTATGCCTACAGGCATGCGTAAACCGATGGTAAAGAATGCACGTGGACGAAGAAGGTTTACAAGAGCACGGTAATTGAAGCTGCTTTAACAACCTCAAAATGCATCAGATAAATGCTAGAATTATTTTAGCAGATTTTATTAGAGACGAAGGTTGAGTTGCAATTTAAAAAAATGTGATGTCTGTTTACTAAAGTTTCTTTTTTATAGACGAAAAATATATTTATATGGTATATTCCACAACTTGAAATAGCATTAACGACTTTCTTTAGAACAAATTATATACAAGTTTCACTTCAAAACAACACAAAAGTTTAAAATTTTCTATTGACAATAAATCAGTCGAATAGTTTTGTTCCCTATAAAGTAGTCTTTCGTCTTAACCTCGCCAATAACCTGTTAATTTTTCATAAATACATATTATTTGAACTGTCTAGAGATGATATACTTACTATTAAACTACTACTACTATTAAGAGTTTTGTAAAACACTCTGCCGAAAATAATTCATGCTATTAACGTTATAGAAAAACTATTAAAAACATCTTATGCTAAAGATTTTTTACCTTTTTTTAGATTCCTAATTTACTACTAAACAACAATTTTTCTTTATTTGTTTGTGATATGGCGGAATTTTGAAGGAATTTAATTTTTGTAGAGATTTTTAAATTATTTTTTTTAAATTAAAAATTTTACTCAAAAATAACTCCATTTCACTTTATAGAACACTATTAGCAGACAGCTTTAACTAAATGCAACTGTTGTAAGTAATAAATCATGAGCAAAAAAGACAAACAACGCCTAACATGATGTCGGAGAGCAAATTTTGGCTGATATTATAAATTTACTTATATCGAAATACAATAATATTTTTGGCAATCATCTGAAAGTCTCTTTGGATAACAGACAACACAAGCAAGCACTTATTTCTCTGATTTTTACAGCATCACAAGCAATGCTGTAGTAATATCAAGTAATGTTTTATATTGTCATACTGTGGAATCGTACGAGTGAAAATGGTTAAGTAATTAAGCAAAGATTTAACGAAATAAATTTGAATATTCGTACACGTATTGTACTTGCTTAATTAAACACTTTAACATCTTGTACAGAAAAAAATCTATCAATACGAAAAACTTACAGCAAAAATTAGAAAATAATGATATAGCTCGTATGCGTCTAACAATGTGAATGAGCAAACAAACCGTAGCAAATCCGCCCTCTTCCCAGCACAATCTCTACACAACATCAGTGTATCATACGAGTGAATGAAACACCCAAAAATGGTCATTATCTCCCCACGCTAGGAACAGAGCCTTATTGCTCTGTTTTTTTTTCCAGACGACCGTGAACGGCCGCCACGCGAAGCAACATCATCAACCCGCCACGAATTGCTCGTTTTACGAGCGCTAATGTTTACTGCGAACAATTTGCACCGGTCGGAAAATTCAATTTCAGCCCTACTTTCAATATGGTTTTCTGTGTGCCAAGCTCAAACAATGGAATCACACCAGAGTTTCGCCCATACATACAAAGAGAACAAGTCGAATGATCATATTGTTTACAGCACAAAAGTTGCTAGTAATGAAAGTCTCAGTTGCTCTAATTGCTGGTTCCAAAACTTGTCCATTAGAATATTGAGTGCAGCAATTGACCGACATCACACATTTACAAACTCATTAATTTCACACTCCAAAGTCCGGCAGTTGTTTATTTAACACTGTATTACTGTACTCTATCGGCACCCGCAAGCACTAGTAAACTGAGCACAAAATTCATTATCATGTCCAGCCCAACATGCACCTCACGTGCGCACAATTGGATTATTTGTTCATCCACCGTACAACTATTTGAAGAGCTGACCGCCGGACGAGTGTGTTGCTCGAAACCGAGAGCATCATTAATCAATGCCGCTCGAAAACGTGTGTATCCTAAACCACGCGAATCTCTTATCACCACGGCTTCCACATTGCGATGCAAGACAGCACCGACCGGCTAGGCACGTGCACGTACAATGGCCCATCCGTTCGTGATGGTTTTCACCCCAATCATCCACCCGAATTCCTTTGCATAGCCTCATGAAGCCGCATGAAACACCATGCGCCTCCATTAGGTACGAATTACCAGGCTTCTCCATCGTTGGGCAAATTTGATTACTTTGAGCCAGAGCAAGAAACTTTCTCCCAGAAACAAAACAAAAAAAGAAGGAAAATCCCAGAAGGATAAACATGAGATAGGGCACTCGCTTAGGCATCTCACTTTTACCATCACGCCTACCAATTAATGTACCCGGGGTTTTGCGAAAATTAGTTTATCTTGAAAATCAAGAAAATAACAATAATTTGCTGGACTGCCCCCTTTAACGTTGGAATCCAACGCAAGTTAATCCACTAAATGTTGGTATGCTTCGGTGTGTTCCCGCGGGTGCCTAATACCATTTTCGTGGCATTTTCTATAAATAATACAAATTTTTAGCAAACCTTATCCGATCGCACCAGCGCACCAAATGGGCTCGTTTTCATAATTAAAAGCCACCCTTCCACGGAGCAACACATTTTCGCACGGTTCTACCCTCCAGTGGGGAGCAGATGGTATTTTGCAGCCCAGGTCAAATCCCCCGGTTTGGGGACAAAGCGAATGGCGAACGGGGTAAGCCAAAAACCTGCGGTATGCTCAGCTTCCTGCGAGATAATTAATCAACTTTAGTAGTAATTACGTAAATCCTTCTGGGTGGAACGCCCAGAGGTCGGCTAAACCTTCACCGGCCGTACCGTAACGAGCGCATCGAGATCGGTTTCTAAAACCCAGCCCAATGAGATGTTGCGAATGAATTAGATGGTGTAATATTAATTTTACGTCAGCGTAATATGAAGTTGATTAAACAAAATTCTAAAGTTACGTTTGTTATTAATAATGAATTACCAAATTTATTTTGTTATATAAATTTAATTATCAAACCAAACGTTGGATAATCAATAATTATAGTAAGACATATCTTAGAATTCAAAAATATAAAATTATGGTAAATCATGGTATAATTTGTTAAATGAAGCTAAGAAAATTGTAGATAACTCTTTGAATTAAAAGCTATAAACCTCAACAATGTGTTCCAAATCACCATTGGAAATATTACTAACGCCACGTGGGATATTGACATATGATTGCTTCTCAAGGGTACAATCAAATCGTAATTAACATCTCTCCATCCATCTCCCATGCCACGATCGATAATGATGTCGTTTTTGTTTGCTTACCAGCATTATATCATGAACTGGATTATAGCTTCTGTTAGCCACACCACCACAGGCAAATAATGTATTGTTCACACGTTGACCAGCTTGTACGTTACAAGCAATTTAATTGAAGTTGAATTCATTGCTTTTTCACTTCCCACATGCTTATGATCCCAAATTATTTGACCAAACAATAATAAGCCTCTAAAATTGTTAGAATTCATCATAAGGTTACTAACACGCTACTAAAACATAGTTTTTTTTTTAAATTTGATCTATAAGCTATAATTTTAATTATGTAAAATAATTTCAAATGTCCTTACTAAGGCATTGAACAGCTTATTGAATATACAAGAATAAAAATAACTATCTAGAGATTGTAAAAGTAAAATTATATCAATAAGATAAGAACAGCTAGCTAAGTAGATCAGAGAAGAGTTAAAACAAACCGCGAAATTCCTGCGAGTGTTGGGATTTATTCGCTGCACATTACAATTCGCTCTCGTTGTACCCGCTGTGCACAAAACAGTGTCAGTAAAAGTAATACGGCCAACTTTAAGTTATATTTATCATGGGGATTATACAATTCTTTTCGCCATATATCTTCCAGGACCAGTGGCCAGTGCCTCTGACACATCCACCAGCTGTCGCAGTGCACCGAGAGGTCCCATAACCAACGCAACCACAGTGCAGGTGGGCTCGTTCGGGGGGCCTAGTGTTACCATTTGGTTTACGATCTCGACGAGCAAAAACGATGTTACGAGCCTACGTTGGTTGATGCCACCAAAGGGAGGTGGGGGCTTTGTGGGTGGTGGTGATTTGACTACGAAACCAAACCACTCGGTAAACGGGGTCGGAGCAACGCGTAACGATGTTGGATGAACTATTTCAACGAGTCCTCACGCATTTACTCTTCAAAACGTTAATCGTAATTGTAGTATCATCCAGGGAAATGATTAAAACAACTACTTTCATAGCAAAGTGACTTACTTGTTGCATTTAAATATATGAACATTTTTAAGTAGCTTTATATTAAACCGCAAATTTAAATAAAAAAACTCAATATTATATTGAGAAGATTGAAGAAATAAATTGATTCCTAAAGCTTTCCCATTTCGCAATTGATTCGAATTGATTTACCATAAAACAAAGACACAATAACTGATAAGCTTCCTATGGTGTCAGTTATCATCGTCTACTGAAAATACCAACGTTGCATGTAAATTCTGACTACAACAGATGCTACACAAGGCTGTAGAAGCGAATCTATACATATATACTGGAAGAAACCACCATCATCAGCATATTATTCCACTCAATGAATACCTTATTGGAAACGAACGACACTCCGACCCCTAACGTGACAGCAGCTGTTCAGCATATGTGTCCGTGTGTGTGTGTGTTTCAAGCCACAACCACACACAGCCCCATACGCCATCGCCTTCGGAAACGTTGTCAGCAGTTTCCAGTATTACAAAATCCCATCCGCTCGAATCTCTCGTAAAGCTCTGCAGCGTGTGCGAGTAAGCACACGTGCGTCTAGGAAAGGAGCCGGTAAAGGATTTCACAAATTACCCAACGGTTTTGCGTATACCGCAGCAATTACCCGCGCAAAGAAGCATTGTAACAACGCACCGTTTCCTCCGACAGATATCAGCCCGTTTTTTGACGCATGAGCTGATGGGGGCTGTTTTTGTTATAATAAAAAAGGATACCAACCTGACGAGTACATGGAGGAACCGGACGCGGTCGTGTCCGGGCGCCGCATCGAGCTGGCGCGGGAGTTGTTGTTATTGCCAAAGTGCAACATTTTGATCGGATGCGCCGCTGGATTAATTGTCGGTGCCATTCAGCTGGTCGCACGTTGCACGCGGTCCGAAACCAGCATGCAACAACCTCGAAACCGCAAGTCAGTAACCGTTGCACCCTGAATGAAGGTGACGCTGTTGTTCACACCTTGGTTGTGACCCCACCAAAACCACAAAACTGTTAACGCACCTTTCCCGCGAACTCCCAGGTGACAAATTATACACAAGCACTCAACCACCGTTTCGTAGGGCAACTAATGAGCTGTAAAACCGATAAAGACACTTGCATACCTTCACCAACAGCCACACTGGATTGGATATTTGGCTCTTCACAGAGAATTATTCTCACGAATTCACTTGTGTCGGTGCTATCACCTTCAAAACTACTTCAAACAATACACCACATTCACGGTAACTATTCGAACAATATCAGTAGAATTACTTTTACGCGCGTACTTGCACACAACTCTATCCACTTTTGCTACTCGCGTCAAACACCAGGCGCCTCCATCGACTAAACCAGCATGGGAACACAATTTTATACAATTTATAACATCGTTTCCCTATTCCTTAGACCTTTCAAACGTTTATATTTTCACCATTTACAACTCCTAGCGCAGCAGCAGCAATAAAGCATCGGATCGAAACTGTGTGACGGCACATACAATATTCATGTGCGGAAACGTCCACCTGCCTTACTCGCAAAAACGACGAACCAACGTCGACTGACGGCAGTCACCCACGGACGCGCTGCTTGAAGGTGGCCGTCCATTAACGGGTGGTAACAGGATTGTTCTTCCTTTCCTATCGGTGGAACTGTGTGGGTGAATGAGTGTTTTTGTGTGTGCATGCCCGACGAGTTCGGGCCACCGCACATATCTACCGGTTGCTCCTTGGGTAGTTCATTCGGCACACTCACCGCGTGCAGTTCTCATCCGAACCATTCCGAAGCATTCTGTTCCTACCATCCTGTTGGCGTTCATGCACACGAACCGAAGCGTCATGCGCCACGCCGCTTGTTATCGGGCGTTATCGCCGAGGTATCTGTGCCCGAGCATCATCATCATCATCATCACTCACCGAGCGGGTGGTTCGGCGTGAACGGTGTGAGTGATTTTATGGGGATGCTTTTCTTATTTGTTTTTAACACGCTGAATCGTGCAGCCGGGGAATACAGGGGGAAAGGTTCCTGGTTGGAGCATGCGGAGGAGGAATGGAGGGAAATTCCATTCCACACGCGAGCGATTTCTTTATCGCAATTTTCCGTACAAACACCCGTGCAATGTCGCTTGCCAGCAGAACGGCAGCAGGACACGCTACAAGTGCGCACACGAGGACCAAATCTCTCGACAACCCGGGGTAACAGTGTTCTGCTTTTAGTGGACAAATTAGTTACGACTAAGAAAAAATAAAAATCGAGTTTTATAAAAGTTGTCTTAAGATTCAAAATGTATAACTATGTATTAAGCACTATTTATAATAAAAAAAAAGTTAAAATATGTAAAAAATCTAATAATTAAAAAAGAAAAAACAAACAAATATAAAAGCAACGAAAAAAATAAATAACCCCCTTAAACATGACAAAACAGAAATGTAAAAAAAGAGATGATAATAAAGTGGAAAATAAATTACAGATAAATCAGAATTTCGTCTTATTCCCACATGAACCACGAAATGTAACAAAAAGAAAAGAGGGAACAAAAAGAACAGCAGGCACGCATGCGTTCCCGTTACACGGAACGGTAAGATCCGTGGTCGTGATTATTCGCGAGTCTCTTAAACATCCAGATCCGAACACGAATCTTCGAAGGAAAAAACCCCCCAAACCTCGAATGGTGTTTGAGGTGTGCTTTTTTTTGCGCTCTTCCTAACATGTTTCCCTTTCTTCTTCTTGTGCACCGTAAACATAGACACCATTTACATGCGAGACCTTAGTTCGTTTTATGAAACAAACCTGTGAGTGCTGGGCAACTGATACAAGTAGCTTAACTACGAAATGGGGTGGGAGGTGTCTGGCCACCGTACCATCAGAATGTCTAAAAGTCCTTCATGCCAGCGAGCCGCCTACATGGCTCAACGTACTCAGATTTACCATCCCCGGGCTAAATAGCTTGTTGACTAGCCGTTTGCACCGACAAACCCGTACCAAGTTGGCAAGAATAAAAGCAAAAAAAGGAAAAAACGACGATGTTCAACAAACACTAAAAGGGGTTGAGCTGGAAGGAGCAACAAAAAAAAGTGGTAGCAAAGATAAATATGTACACTTCTTTTGCCTCCATTTTCCATTCGAGATGGAAGCGAGCCTGTCTTTTCATTCGGGCACGTTCTCGTGCGGAGGTGTTTGCCGTTATCGTTTACCCTTATTCCGGTTTACATGCACATCTTGCCCTGGGGCTATCATTTACACCACCCAAAACGAATTGCCCGAGCAGGTCCCTAAGGGGTTTGTTTCTGATTTGAATTGAGCAACTATAATACACTTCCCACTAGCGAAAGCTCGGATCCCTCCCCGGGTTCGCTTGATTATCCGTCACCCTTCGGTGGGGTTTCTTCATCTTTGAAATGGGTTCGCCACGTTTGCCTTCGGGCCATCCCACTAATCATCCGCATGATTTCTGATGTCCACTGTGGAGGCTGTGTTAGCAGACGGAAGAAAAATGTACAGCAGCAACAGTGGTCTGCGGTCACATTCTCAGCTTCAATAGCTTTTATTCATTCGCTCTCCCTCGCTCTCACGGATGAACGCCTGTGAGACTGAATTACTTCACTCGCAATCCACCAACAATCTCACTTAACGACCACAGGACACGTACAAAATGGACTGTATAAGTTGGTGCCATAAAACAGTTTTTTCCCCGTGTCATTTCTCATTTCCGAAATGGCGGTACGCGTTGACCATGCGGGCCCAGTAAGAAAAATAACGGCCGAGTTTACTCTACCCGCCGCGTCCGTGTGTGTGTGTGTGGGGTGTTGCTGATAAAATCCTTTACATGTTCTCCTGCGGGAACACTGGATCGTATAAAGCTGTTTTTGTTGTTCGAGGGTGAATAGGAAACTTTCGCTCATCTCCGGGCACAGAACAAACAACCTTTCGCTCTGTTGTGATGTTCGGGCACACTTTATATTTGTTTTTGTGACTTTTTTTTAAATATTTTGTCGTAGCAACAGTTTTGTATGTCCGTACATTTGCACTATCGCTATCGCACCAGCAAAACAAAATGTATTATTGTATGCGTACAGTATTCACAGAAATATCTGCAGACCAGACATACAGAAGCTGCCAAACCAACGAACACAATGGTGACCTGTGCAACCATTTTTGTACGTGATTGATCCCAAGGGGGGTTTTGTGGGAATCCTTTCCTGGCGCCCGTTTCCTGTAGTCATGTCAGACAGCATAGAAATCACAGAAACCTGTTCCAGGGTTTAGCATTAATTGAGGTTTTGGGCTGTCAACAAGAGATTGTTGAATTGAGCCCAACAATAATTAACAAAAAAATGGAAAATTAAAAATAAATATTTTGCTAAAAAGTTAAAATAAAGTCTTCATACACCCATCTACAATGTCAATACGTCATATGGCTTCATTTTGAGGTAAATAAGTAAATAAATAAATAAATAAATAAATAAATAAATAAATAATAAAATAAATAAATAAATAAATAAATAAATAAATAAATAAATAAATAAATAAATAAATAAATAAATAAATAAATAAATAAATAAATAAATAAATAAA
>KB663721.1:21027868-21068298 GCA_000349025.1 Anopheles minimus | reverse complement strand
AAATAAATAAATAAATAAATAAATAAATAAATAAATAAATAAATAAATAAATAAATAAATAAATAAATAAATAAATAAATAAATAAATAAATAAAATAACTAATATCAGAAAAATGAGCATTCTAAACTATGTTGTTAAAACTTTTTGATGAGTTGTTCATTAATCTACAATTCAGGTCATTTTCTAATGACATCAACCCACAGCAATGACCTCAAATAAGCTTCCATACCGCGCTCTCACAACAAAGACCACATAATGAAGGGTACATGTTTCAAATCAACTGCTTGTTTCGGTCCTGATTATTCTAACGCCACTCACACGTTCAACAAGCCATCCCCCATACGTTAATTATGAATTATATCGTGCGAGAATATCAACCCAACACACGGACGCACCATTGTCACCCGTCACCCGTTATTAGCGACAACGTTTGATGAGCAAAACCTTCGTATCAGCACCACAGCACATCCAATTTTGTCACGGACCGAGAGTTTGAAAAGGAAAGAGAAGAAAAAAAACGCCCCGGAAAAACACCACGGAACACTGGTCAAACACACATTCCGAACGAACCGGTCTCCAACAGCTGGTTGGGAGGCAAAAGTTTGATAGACGCCGCTGATGGTCTTGTCGATGTAGCGCGTTAAACGATTTGACACTGGCGACCGATTTCTGTTCTACGATGTTAGCACTTTCTAGCTAATGGTGGCTGTGGCCTACTTCGTCACGATGTGCGTCACACGTGCCACGACCGCTTTGGTAGAATTAATTTTTAAACCAATCACTCTCGGGGCCCGTGCGCTGGGAAACTGTCAGACTGGATGAGTCAGGCAATTTGTGAAATGTGATCCTGTGGCATATTACGCGGCTGTAGAACGTTCCGTCACGTTCCATCGATGTAACATTGTTTCACAAATTATAGTCATCCGGCAGGAAGCTATTGGAGTTTAGTTTGTTTTCCATTGGTGCGAAGGTTTCCTTTTCCAGGATAGAATAAAGGTGTATGCAATTGTAGAAATTCGAATTTCCATACTATTTCTATTCTAAATGTTTCATCCATTTGCATGGACATGGCATTCTATTTTGAATTCTTCATTGGCTAAAATTGGAACATCTTATAAACGTTATAAAGAACCGAGTACAACTGGGATAAGTTGTCATTTTAAAGCATGAAAAAGAACATGTCTCGTATCTTTGAAGAAGAAAATGTCCTCATTTAAATGTGCAGGAACATTAAAACATCTAAACCTGATGGGGATGGTGTAACTCTTCAAATCTTTCATTGCAACTCAGATACATTTTTTGCTTTCCTATTCTGTTCCTGAGCTATTGCCTTCAGCTTACAAGGATGCAGAGGGATCAAAATTAAGTGATGAGAATACTGTAAATAAGCGTTGAACTTAATGAATCTTTTGAGCAGAAAAATTCACATGAATCTTCTTTGTGGAGACATTCAAATCAAGAATCGACTCTACAACTATAAATGGATACTTTTAGACTCATACATCTTCAAAGATTTATGATTCTTCAACGAATAACGGATCCTCAAAGAATCGTCTATCCTACGGATCTTAAAAAAATTATCTCAAACTGAAAGATTCATCGATCCTCAAAGATTTATTCCAGTTTCTGTCGTTTTAACTAACTCTTGTACTGATAGCGTTCAACTGCCTAGACCGAATGCGCTGATAGTTTGTTTATGCTAGCAACTATGCGTAGAATTATGAATTTAAAATGATTCATTAATCTGTGAGGATTTATGATTCTTTGAGGATTCATAAATCTCTTAGGATTCACGAATCGATGAGAACCAAACTGAATCTATTCTGAAGATTCGTGAATGCTCAAGGATTCACGATCCTCAACGGTTCATTCAAATTCATGAATCTTATTATGAGTTTTCTATTCATAAACTTGTGAAAGAAAAGTTGTCACATTATTTACGAGAAATGATTACAATGGTTTCTTAACTTCATCGATCTTGAACACGCAAAAAATATCACGCATTCTTACAGGAAACACTAGAAACTCCATGTTCTTCAAGGGCACTCGAGTGATACAAAAAATCTCTAAGAAACCAGCAGTACCTTGATTGCTGAAAATTGAGATTTAGAGGAATTGGCCAGATCTAGAACAGTAGCGCCCTGGAAAGTAGTGCCATTAGCAAATATGGATAAAACTACAGAAATAGCTTAATGCATTTATCTTTCTATACTAAAACTATAAGGAAATATTTTCTAGCCCATGTTTTAACACATCCACTTGAAAAACAGTTTCTAGCACTCCCGTAAAATATCTTACACCACACCTTCCTGCAGCAGAATAAAACTGCTCAGGTACGAGACAGACCAAAACAAAACAAAAAATCGTCTCACATTTATTCACCCAGAATAGCGCAACGGAACGGTTCCCTGCTGTCATGTCAAAAATATGTTGCAACATTTTTCTTCGCCAAATACTTGCACGCCTCATGCAAATCCGACAGCTGCGAAGGTGTAGACTTATACACTCGAAACCTCGCCACACCATCGGGATTGCCATCCTCGCAAGGAGATCCAACTTCTTCCGAACTATTCCCCGCACCTTGGTGCTCGATGAGCCGTCCTCGTTTTAAATGAAATCGTACAAATGCTTTGCTTTATGTTTCGTGCAATGGTGGACCTCCCCGAAAGATTCCACACTGGTTCCCCTGGAGAACAATAAAAGTTTCCAAAACGTGATGTGCTTCACTGAATGTTGGGAGGGATTTTTTTGTGTTCTGGGCAAAGGTGGCACGTACTGGAAGGTGAAATTTTGGATCTTAAAACTGCTTTGCTAAAAACGTTGGTCATACGTAAGGCACGCGCTGATCAGAGGTAAAATTTGTTCACCTTTTGACATGTTTTATTGCTTTCTCAATTTACCAAACTTTGCTTGAGCAATGTCCTTGTGTGTCTGTAGAACAACATTGGCTAAAGTTCTTCTTCATTATGTATGCTTTTACTGGACGGCAACGGCAAGGAAAGGTCGAGTGCCCAATTAAAACCATGACCTTGTGCATCACTCCTGAACGCCGTTGTCTAGAACTTGGATGAAAGCGATAGGTCAACTCTGTGTGCACTGTATAACCTACTCTTGATCCAGATATTGGAGATTTTTATTGATTTTCCTGTCCCAACAGCAAACCCGGTTGGGATCTTCATCAAAGGCAAAGATAAGACGGACCTGTCGGACCATTCGTCGATGCCAACCGACAAAGAGAGAACAGCCAATAAAAAAAACCCCATTTGTTGTACACTCGCACAAAAGTGTGTCCTTGTGTGCAGGGTCCTTTTTGCAGTGGTCGCAAGCCCTAAATGCCTTCAGGACACGGGATGCCACCAAGATCAAACACACGGACGACCAAAAGTCACCGAAAAGCCGGCTCAACCGTAACGAGCTGAGTTTTGTTTCCGCTTACCGGCTCGTGTTACCCCCGTAAGCTATCCTTCATGATTGCATTTACTCGGGATTTCAAATATGAAAATGAGATTGGAAAGCTCCTCGGGAAATGGTTGTTTGCCTTTTGCTGGGGACATTTCTTTTTTTGTTTTCAATTATTCCAGGTTGGCTTGTCTGTAGAGAAAAATTGACTTTGTAATTTAGCTTGCAGGTTTGAACTTGTGTGAAAAGTTTACAGAATACGATAACAAGAAAAGAAGTAATAATTCCTGCTTAAACATAACCATGAAGGTCAATAAATGTATATCTCTAATTTATGTGTACTAGAACAATGTTAAAAATTATTTCACATATTTATTATGCAATTTACTCGTTACAATAAACAGCTTTTACACCTTCCCTGGTGTCTAAATTTAGAACACAGCTTTTGCTGATTTTTCCATACAACATTAAAGGTTGTACACACGCATTGCGAACTCATGGTCAGGGATAAGTGAACATAACTATGCGAAATGAGTATGCAAATGTAGCGATACAAAATCGTAAAAGACTCCCAAAAGCTCTCGTACCGTCGTCCACTGGCATTCGCTATTGAATGTGAAGCAAAACGAAGTACAAAAAAAAAAGGCTGAAGCGTATCATTGAACTAATCGTAACATTACGCAAAAGGAACCCATTTCACACACACACACGCAAGTTCCTACGCAGCCCAAAAGCATGTTTAACAAAAGCGAACTCTCCCATCCCAGAATATCCTTGCCAAACTCGTCGACGAACCTAACCGGTTCCACAAGTTCCAGAGTGAGGACCTTTTCCGACTGTTTTAATGGCTTCTTGTAGCTACAACGGCTTAGGCACTCATAATACCTTGGAAAACACATTCCCTGTCCGGCCGTGGAGGTAGAGCCACCCGAACCGTAGGAAAAGCTGAAACTCATTACTTTACCGCTACAGCTTTGTATGTCAGTGCAGTGCCGACAAGAAGCTTGCCATACCGTGACCAAGCACAACAACACGGGCAAAGTGGCCATGTCTTGAAGGTGATAAGTGTGTCTGCTTTGTTGTCGCTCTCACTCACTCTCTCGCTATATTTGTGACTTTCTTTTCCAATTGACTGGCAGTACTTATTGTATCGCACTGGGTTCCATCCGGTTGGGACAAAAGTCGGTTCGGATATCCTGTCCATTTAGCGAGTTCGAAACACGAAACGGAAACTGATTCTGTTATCTGCCCTACTCCCGATCGCAATGAATGTGGTTCGTGTGAGAGTGTTCCAAACGTGGCAAATGGGACGACAGAGGAGGCTCGATTACAGCGGCAGCCAATCTCCAGTGGGACCTTTTATTGCCGGAGCACATCGTTAGGTACCAGCATCAAGAGCAACTGTTATTTGAATTCACATTTATTGCAGGATTATCCTTTTTATTTTTTTACAGCCTTTTCGCTGGTAGAAGTTGCTCAGTTTTAGAGGGATGAAGCAGACTACTGACACAGGAAACCTTGTTAATTGCAAAAAAATATATAATAATTATTTCACATACTTTAAATTAATTTTGAGTGGAATAAAAAATGTCTCACAAAATAATTAACCTTAGTTAATGTCTATTCAGTTCGTTTATAGCTGAAAGTTGTTTCAATTCACCATAAGTTAGTTGAAAACTATTTAAGTTGATAATCCACTCGACATAACAAAACGCCTTCTTGAGGTTCAGACTAGTGATGTGCGAAAAGAGTGAGATTGAATAAAAGATTTAAATCCTTCAGAAGAATGAATTGAATAAACTACTCATAATGTGGCTAAACAACTCTTTTAGGATTTAAATCCTAAACAACTCTTTTGGGATTTGAATCCCAAAGAGTAGAAACAACTCTTTTAGGATTTAAACCCCAAAGAGTTGAAACAACTCTTTCGAGAGTTGTTAGTCGCCGCAGAGATTTAAATCCCAAACAGTTCAAACAATTCTTTTGGGATTTAAATCCTAAAAGAGTTGTTTCTATTCATTGGGATTTAAATCCTTAAAGAGTTGTTTCAACTCTTTGGGATTTAAATCCTTAAAGAGTTGTTTCAACTCTTTGGGATTTAAATCTCTGTGCCGACTAACAACTCCCTCAGAATGGGATTAATTGAAACAACTCCCGAAAGAGTTGCTAAAAGATTTAAATCCCAATGAGGAAGGAGTAAGAGTGAATAAACTCTTTGAAAGGAGTTGTTATTCCCATCTCTAGTTCAGACCACATCTAGATCACACTCCTCATGCAAATGTTTTCATATAGTTGATAGCTTTTGGTAATTGAAGTCCTAGAGAACCTACCCTTTGAAAATCTGAACTTCAGATTAAACAAGACTGTATAGTAAAAAAATACAAAGGGTTTTCGCTTTCGGATCTGCTTCTGTATAATCCACTTTAACTTGATAAATGTCCAGAAATGGATCCAATTTAACTAATTAAACTCCAAAACCATCTAAGGATATTATTAGCACTACTAAGTAGCGCGATGGAGCCTTATTAGTGTTGTGGATACTATGTGAATATATTGAATCTTATGAGTGAATTAACTTCAATCTCCACAGAAAGTCTGTTAAAACTCGTTTAAAACTCGAATTAAATGACTCAAGAATAACTCTTCAAAGAGTCAGTTAAAGAGTTAACTCATTAATGTCACTTTCCCTGAGATATTTTACTATAGTGAGTTGTTTTTCTCCATCACTAGCACCGAAACGATTTCTCACAAAGATTGTAAATTGTGTTGTATATTACCAAATGTGAAGTTATTAAGTCAGATAAGGCATCTAACACATAGCCAGATAACTGATTAAAAAAAAAGTGTTACGTGAGATGTTACTGATTAAAGATTGATTAATTAGTCGCTCAACAGTTCATCAGTCAGACATTCTTCCACGTATTTAAAGATCTTTAACCGGAACGTTTTAATAAACTTGACGCTACCTAAATGAACAGAAAGTTGTTAAACTTAATAGACGAATTATAGCTATCACGATAGCTAGGACGGAATGCAATTTACAAACAGAAATAATCAGTTTCCTATAACACTTTAACCCATAACATATTGCACTGTTCTCAAACTTTTCATCACAAAATTGCTCTTTCGAAATTTAAAAATGAAAAAAACATTTAAAAAACACTCACCATAATTCCGCACCGTAGCTATTTTATGGAAATGTAGCAAAATAGAACAAAAACAAAACAGATTAGTGGCAGTGGAATTTGCAACAAAATGACTATTCATCCATCGTTCGGTGACGCTTTCTGCCAATGGTTGCAACATTTGCATTCCAGTTGGCGAACATCCACAGAAAGGATACTACTTACTTCCCATTATTTTGCTTCGATATTCGTCATCGCGCCTTCGGAAGGACGCGTTCGTACTGATAGTGGCAATACCATAGCTATTCGCTACGCCCGATGCATCACCGGCACCATTAGTGCCACCACCGTTCACCACCGGTGGTCCCATAGGGTCGAGCGGGACCATCATTTATGTAAATATCGCAGTTCAGTTCACTCACGGCACACGTTCGCTACTGACCAAGATTGGTACTGCTGCTAAAAAATGCACTTTGAATAGATCAAAAGATCACACAAACACACGCGCGCGCTAGCTCAATTGTTGAAATAAACGATAAAAGTAAGATACAGTTGGTGGAAGCTGAATGTATAATCAACAGAAAAATGAATTCCACTGGAGTCTTTTACTTTTTGTAATATTCCCTTCTATTAAGTTGAACAATTTTTCCTCAACCTAATCATTACCTATGCGTTTGTCGATCGTACCAAACAGATATCAATACTAATTTCAATGCATCGTTGCAGAAGTTGCAGGAGGTATTAGCATTAATTATTCATTCGATGTACAGGATAGTTCCCATCGACAAACGCATATTGACAGTATCGGACAGTGAAGCGTTTAGTTCCGATCGATAATGCCAACTGAGCTTCGTCACCTTTCTTTCCACAACTGCTGCAGTAGAAGTGGTACAAACTTATACCTCTATTGGTAAAATAAGAAATAATTAAATAGCATCAAATACTTCATTTTTTTGACATTAAAGAGAATGCTTCACATCATTCACCGGGAACTTCCCCACTAAAGCACGCCCGTTTAAAAATTCCGGCACTATCTCAACACCTCTTGAAACATTCCTCAAAATCCACACGCAAACGAACACATAATTTAGCTGAAAGCCTTTTTCCATCCACACTTCACGCTCACATCGCCGCAAGCGCAACCTGCACTGACCAACTGGAAAAAATGCAACAGGTATGCATTTTCCGCCACAGCCAACCCACCGTTAAAATGGGCTGCATAACCAGCTGGCTGGGTGGTCCATTCGGCCAGCAGCATAACTTTGCTCATTTTCTCCACAAAACCGAGTGTAAGTGGAAGGTAAAACAAAAGTTAAAAACTGACAAACAATTATAACTAAAATCAAAATGGAATACCTAAAGCAACGTGGTACCGAGATGTTGCCTTCTGGTTTGACCAACGGAACCATATGCTTCTGCAAAACTGGAAACAAAACTAACGAAACTGAGGATTTTTTTCTCCCTTTGAACAACTGACTGGTCACTGTGGACAGATGCAGATGACGATGGCTTTCTCCACCGTGCTGGGTTAGTTGTGAACACAAGCAATACGTGTTGTGCACTGAGTGAAACTTTTCATTTTCGACTTGCTCCACTATGCGATCCCTCCTTCCCTCTTCCTCTTCCTTCTTTACTCCCTTCTCCCCACAAAAAAAACCCACATTGCAAGAATGTTTCGATGCAGTTGACACAGAACGGACTGCATTCGTTGGCTGCAACTCCATGAGAAAAGAAATAAGCCCGATGCGAACGCCCTTCTTACCGCACGGCTGGTCCACACTGAACTATTCAGTGTACTGCGTGGAGCTGCGGGAACTCATTCCCCCCGGACAGGGCAGGGGAGGAATGGTGTGGCAAAAAAAAAGTATACAAATAGGCAAACAGCAAGACGATCATTAAAAACGCGCCCGTACTGCCTGTCACCCCGTGCTGGAAGCAGCAAAACCGGAAAGCAGAACTCTCAACGGAACCTCCTTTTTGTGCCTACATGAAGTGGACATTTCTAGGACCTGGGACGTTCTCGTGCCAGCTGCAACGGCTCTCATGTCTCCACTTGGCCACTATTTTATGCATCCCTTTTTTCTATCGCTCCGCTCGCACCGTTCGACTCTTTATGCAGATGTCCATTTCGGGGGTGAAAAGAGGACGTAAAGCCGGCTAGCCCTATTCTTTACCTTTAGCAACTTATGAAGGTCGCATGCCTTCCACGACTCGGATGCCACAAATCGAACCAACCGGATGGATCGTCGGGAAGAAATTATTCATAAATCATGCCCCATTTTTCATCCATTGCTGCAACTCAAACATGAATGTACTGTGACGCGTAGAAAACTTAATCCACTGCGTACGTGCGGATCAAAATTCTAGGAGTCTCTTTCGATACACAAGTGAGAAGGGCGTTACTTGTCAAGTATTCAAGTGTTCATTTCACTCGCCACCAACCAAGAACTCGTTGGCAATCATTACTGATATCATTAGCGAGGCGCATATCAAAAGGCCACGTCATGTTTGCGCTTGCGAAAAGGCAAAAGCACAAATACCTTGTTAAAAACTGCAACTAGGAAATAAGGCATTTTTTTACACCTTACAATACCTCAAGCTCAATAACCAATACCTCAATTATGAGAAAAATCCCAGATCTTCGAGACTTCCGTTTGTTGAGGAGCCTCGAAATGTCGCGTATGTCCCTTACTTCTCTGATCTTCAGTCCCGATTTTGCTGTTGTAGCTAACATGGATGTAAAGGGGACTTCTTTCACAAGATGTTGAACATTCTTCATTTCCAGATGATAAACCCAAAGCTATTTACAACTCTGGATCTCCAATAGAGTTGTTATCAGTTATTGTCCCTAATCTAAGATATAAAAAGCGCAAAAGTTGGTCAAAAACGTACCTTGTGACACTGCGAGAATTTCTTGTAATTTCATCTGGTAAAGTTGTGATGTTATCTGCCACATTTCACGTTATTATGGCAACATTCAAACGCACAAGCGTGCACTCAAGCGAAAAGTATCTTTTATATATCGTATATCTGGGATGAATTTCATTGAACACAAGAAATTCTTAGAATACTATAGTATAAGTTGATGTTACTTACGTACTCATAACGCGCTGCAATCATTTGGCGATCATTTCATCACGTCCTAGTTCCTTCAATATCTCTTGGTCGAAAAATATTCACTGTTAATCGATTATTCAATTCCTTCCAGGCGGACTCTCGAACTCTCGAAGGATACACGAAATAAAACAGAAAACTGCACTGTAAAAAAACCCAAAAATGAAAAGTGCAAAACTTCTTTCAAGAAATACTTTACCTCGGAAGCGGTGCGTAAGGAATATCGTAATTCGTTTAAATTTATTTAATTTATTACGTTTATTGGGCAGTCAAAGTGATGCCCGCAGCAGTCATTTTCAAAACTGTACTATTTCCTATGAAAGTGAACATATCTAATATGAAGCCCTGTTGAATACGTTAAGTTTTCGAAATCGTTGTGAAAAAAAAACCTTTGAAACAATTTCAGAAAAAAAACCAAAAGATCATATTCAGTACCGACATCCTTTTGCCTGTTTTTCCTTTGCATTAAGATTCATTGGGTAAAAAGGTGTCCAATCTCAATCCCTAATAAATTTGTTAAAAATATTAATGAAATCCACGACAAAGAGCTCATAATTGTCTGCGAAATACTTGAAAATGGTAATATTGTTGTACATAAACGAATTTTTACCTTTTTTTCCGAAAACTGAAAATCATATTTATGATACAATACTATATTATTCACCGAACAAACAGAACTTGCAAAGTCCACAGGAAAAACCCTAGAATTGGCGTAGTTGTTGTGAGTTAAATACGAGTACTAAGAAATTATAGACGAATTCGTTGTGGATACTTAAAAGCAATAGAAAAGTTCGTTTTTCAAAATTAACTAATGCAGACTTATTAAACCAAACCTGTTCGGGGGAGGGGAAAATTTGAAGCTACGTTACGATAAAATGCGTACTTTCTATCGATTTGAAAGCGAACCAGAGCTCCTAACCATGACAGCACATTAGAAAAGTCGATATCCCTGAGGGTTGGATGATACGATCACTTTCGCAAGCTGCTGGTGGACGTGTGTCCACTTCTTCTCATCAACAACGGCCAGTACTTCCTCCAGTATATCGCGGCTAAGCTTCTCCTCGTACAGCTTGTTCAAATACTTTATCATGCGACCGTACTGCTTGAGGGAAAATGCATGCCAAATCGATAGCAACAGTACCTAGAGAATGGAATTGTAGAGTGGAATGATTAGATTGCAAACCCATTCACCGTGCGACTTTTCATCGTACCTTTGAATCGGTGTACTCGGTGAATTTGCCTACCTCACCGTACAGTTGATCCAGCTCCTCGGCATAGTCCGGTTGGCTTACGTCCTGCGCATCGAACAAGTTCTGCAAAATTCTCAACTTGCACAAGGCCACGAACTTACGCTGGCAGGCGTCCAGCAGAAGCTGCTTTTGTTTATCCATTTGACTAGACAGGGAAATAGAAATATTAGAAGAAGTGTTGATTAATCTGATTCAGATTCATGATTCCTAAGAGATTCATTTCATGATTCATTAATTCCTGGTTTTCAGCATAGTTTTAATAATTAACGTGGGCTATTAGAAAACATCTTTTTTCAGCAGCTAGAAATTTAAAATTCGGTGAAATCATATTGTTTTAGGATTCGAGAATCTATGTGGATTGATGAATCATTAAGGATTTATAAATGTATGAAGATTAATGAAAATTTGAGGATTCAGCAATTTTGATTTTGAACAATGATTTTCTGAGGATTCTTCTTCTTCCTTGGCCTAACGACCTACTCGGTCATGCCTGTCATTTCTGGCTTACGAGACGCTTATCTCCTCGGCCACCGGACCGCCCTGAGGATCGGATTTCTGAGGATTAACGGATTTAAAAAGATTCATAAATCTATCAGGCGTCATGAACATCTCAGATTTCATGAGTTTCTGATGATTCATCAATCTTTGAAGATTCAGGAGTCTATGTAAATCCATAAATCTTTTTACAGTCGACTCATGATTTAGATAAATCCTCGGGGAAGAGTCAAATGAATGGTTGAATGAATGGTCAAATGAATTATAACCCACAAACCCCCTCGATCGTACGTACATTTTAATCTTGGCTGCATTTGGTCGATTATCAACCTTCATGCCGTAGTACGCAAGCAGCGCATTCTGGTCAATATCCTTCTCCACCAACCCGGCCAGCTCGATGATGCGCAGCAGCTTCACCTTCAACAGTGTCGCCGGTGCCGAATCAGTCAGATCGAATGATCTCGTAAATGCGTGCGGCAGATTTTGCTTCAGTTCGCTACTATCATAGTGGTCAGCCATCGCCAAATGAGCTGCCAGGTGGTTGGGATGTTCCTTCAGCAGCGCGTGATACAGCGTGTCTGCATTATCCGAATCCAATTTTGCTATCTGTGCGGTCTGATAATCGCGCAACCCTTCACAATATTCATCCCATTTGCTGCGGGTTTCCTTCGTGGCCGTTCCATTCGGCAGACCACCATTGGCAGTTCCGTTCGGCGCGGTGATTGCATTTCCCGACCCATTCGAACCTCCGCCGGTCTGAGTGCTTCCGTTAGTAGCATTATTGGCGGTGGTAGGAACCGCACTAGTGGCCGCCGCGGAACTCTTCTTCGCCGGTGGACCTTCCGTCAGTATGTACTGGAAGCAGTGCGACACACACTTCTTAATGATGTCCTCCTTCGCGTACGTAATACTGCCCTCCAGCCAAGAACACTGCGGTGGTATGGATGCTTTCTGGAGCTTCTCACTCGGGACGGGAGCGAGATAGATTGGACGACAGGCACCAGCCGCCAGGAAGCAGCTCGTCATCTTTTTGGCACCGGACAGCACCTGATTGTACGATTTGTACACGTCCACCGACAGACTGTTACTGGCAAGCTTGAAGTTAACGATCATGTTCGCTTCGGTGAGCTTTTCGAGCAGTTCTTTCTTTTCGTGGCGGACCTGCAAACGGATGGTGTAGTCACCTTTTTCGAGCTTTTCGTACTTATCGTAAGAATAAGCATCGCCACACCGGACCATCATCTTATTGGTGTCGAACACCATCCAGAATTGGGACTCGAACTCACTCTCGTAGAGGATGTTACTGAACAGTGGTGTGTAGAACGCCACTTCGTAACCTTTCACCAGATGCAGCTGGTACGTGATGAGGGTCTGATAGATTTGTCTCGCCGGATGGATGACATCGCGCCCCGTTAGTGGCGTTACCTTCGTTTCCGAGGGTTTTAATACCATTGCAGCGGTTTTTAACGATACTACCGGGTGTACTTCTTCGCTCGTTAGGGCAGTTAAATCGATCCGATGGATTCCACTAGCACTATGCATTATAGCTGCAAAGAAAATACCAAACATTAATTGCTAAAGTTTAATGTATAAGAAGAAGGATACATACATCCATTCAGTGGGCTTATGCCGTGGAATTTCACCGAATAACGCAACGGTAACGTTCCAAAGTTTGACCAGAACTTGGCAATACAGATTTCAATTATATGATCACCCTGTAAATAAATAAAATAACATAAAATCAAATGTCTCTTTAAACCTACCCAAACCTACCTCCACACGAACGGGTTGCACTGTCGGAGTCGTTCCATTAACGGGTAATATTTTCTGCATCTCCATCGCCTTGCAGAACTTCATCGGTAAGATCTGAAGCGTGTGGAGGAAAAATTTACCACCCACCGCATCGTTCGAATCGGCCGAGCGCATCTCAATGACGGCCCAGGTCGCATATTTCGGCACCAAGATAAAGTCACGGATGATCGTGTGCGGTTTACAATCCACCGGAAGATCGCCTCGCACGAACTCATTCGATTTAGCATCAACGACGTGCGGTTGCACAACCGTAACCGGGATTTCAAACAAAACGCCCTTCTCGGGACAGGCCGAATCGTACGCTTTCACGCTCGCCCTATAAACACCCGGTGCCAATCCGGAGGGGTCCACCTTGACGGAAATCTTTCTCGCCGAATAGCACAGATCGAGATAATTGCCACAATTGATCCATGGTTCCGTTGGTATTAGTGTAAGCCGTACGTTGAAGTTTATCTTATCTGCTGCATCTGCAAAGGGACAAGAAAAGCATATAGCAGCGGCTTAAAACCAACCCATTAAGCAAAAACGTACCAGCATATTTTTCATTAAAAATAACCGGCTCTATGTTGACGGAAAAGTCTTCCACCTTCGTAAGAACGCCGTGCCGCATATGAATGCCCTTCGCATTGTTATTGCCCACCGTAACGGAGAACCGAAGCTTGTTCTCCAACAGTCCACAGTACGTGGTCAGATGATCGAACGCTTTACCAACATTCAGCAATCCATTGCCCTGTGCGAACTTGTCCACGTAATCAATTTTCGTTGCCGTGTTCCACAGAGCTCGCTTAATGCTGAACGCAGTGTATGGGACGGCTTTTTGTTTCAGACCGGAGATTAGCAACCCAACCGATCCGGCTACGTGTGGTGCCGACATGCTGGTACCGTTCATTAGCTGTGCCTTGGACATTGTGAACTGTGGCACGGAAGCGATCGCAGCACCGGGAGCACACACCGTCACACCGAAACCTCCATCGATGCAGGGATCGCGTGATGACCAGGTGTACACGTTGCCCGGTAGCTTCTGGTACAGTGCGTATTCCGCTTCCATCATTTCGGGAGATACGTACGCACCGACACCAACGCAGCTCGGTTGGCTAATGTCTGGTGGTGTGCCGATTGTGCACAGAGCTGGACCATGATTACCTGCCGAAGCTACCCACACTACGCCGTATCTATTCACCAGCTCACTCATCAGCTCACCGACACGACCCGAATTGGACCAGTGACCATGCTCTCCGTAGCTCATGTTGATCACGTCGATCTTACGACCCGATTCGCAAAGCTCCATCACCTTGATAATGGCCCGTACCAATGCTGTTCCCGTTTCCATGGATTCCAACCGTCCATCGCCAATGGTTAGTGACACGATCTTAGCAGCCGGTGCAACACCGTTCAGTTCGGGATCATCCGGATGATAACCGCTAGCAATGGAAGCAACGTGAGTTCCATGACTCGCTGTAAAACAATGAGAATATTAAGAATTAACAAATGCTTTAACGAAAGAAAAAGAATCAGTTCACTCACAGCATACGCCAACAACCTCCAGCACATTGCCTTCGTCGTGTACGTTGATCGAAACGGACAGAAAATCATCCAAATTAACTAACTGATGCGAACGGGTATATTCCACCACGTGGACCGCATTCTCCAGATCACCCTTCTCCGTCGTATCGATCACGGCCATCCAGCCTTCCTTCGTCGGGAACAGCACGCAATCGTACGATGTTTTCAGATCGGTAAACTTTTTATCGCACGTATTCAAAAACTCCAGCGTGCTTTCCAGGTTTTCCTTCACCAACTTTTCCTTTCCACCCATGCCGGTCGGTGGATTCTTGGCCTCGAAATCGCTCAACTCGCGGGCCGCCTCGCTGACCGCCAGTTTGTGCCGATCGTCCCAGGTTTTTACCTTCAGATCGGTCAGGATGCGCTCGCGAATGCGTGACGGGGAAAGATCGTGCACACTCTTCAGCCCAACACGATACTCCGAACCGGCGATATTTTTCGCTTTCATCGTGGAGGACAGCTGCAACTTGCGGCCGGATAGACCCGTAATGGTGCCCTCCTGACTAGCCGTGACCGTTTTGCTGGTGTCCACATCGCCGCACCCGGAACAATCGTAACGCTCGATAACCTTAACATCTCCACCGGGAATTTTCTAGCCGTTCGGGGGCGATAGATTAATATCCCGACACATCATACAAATGTGCATGTCACCGGAAAGAAAAATAAAAGTACAAATAGAATACAAGCGATAAAACACCAGATACACAAGTGTACACAGCAGTGAAGCAAACAACACGATATCAGCCTGATTCGAGACACTTGATATTGTTGCTCACCGTCTCCCCTTGTCCGGGGGGTTTCCAACGCGCACACCTACCTCTAAACCTTTTGCCCGGGGATCAACGCCGGAATCCAGGATTGCGATTGTCACGTCCCGGCCATCGTACTCCGGGTACATCCGGATGAAGCTGAGCGCACCGGTTTCATTCTTCGGCACCAGGGATGTTACAGGGAACTTTACATCAACAACACTTTCCATTTCCTTTCGCACAAAACTATTCCCTTTTGCTATGCTGGTGCCTACGGTAATCTTCACCTTTTTCCTACAGATTCTGTTTGCTGTTTGCTCTGCTGCGCTGGTGACAGTTTGACAAGCTACCGCATTTGCCGATTCATGCCCCCCGGTTTTGTTTTGCTTGTGCAGTTCGTTCAACCACCGCTTATTTGAATGTGGCGAGCAGATGATTCGATTGGTCACTGTTCGAAAGCAAACCTGCTCAAATGCGGCTAATATCATTTATCGTCTTTATAGTCACTTGCTTTTTTACGACACATTCAACACACTGCTATTTTTACGAACCATGCGTTACGTTATCCCGCATACGTAATACCTCACCGGCAAAAGCGCGTGCGGGTGGACATAGTTCATTTATTAAATTCATCAACATTTCTCACTGTTTTAGCTTGAAAAACGTGACCATTTCATGATTATTTCCCAGAGAAAACACATTTTCAAAAAGTTTACCGAATTATTTACAATTCCGTTGGTCGGCTAACGTCAACGCCAGCTGCGTTTGTTGAGCCTGGCCCAGTTTGACGTTTGAATTGTCGTCTACGTCATATGTCAAACATTTGCATCCTTCTGGGAGGAGAAAAAAAATTAACTTTGCGGTATTCTCCAAAAAGTGCGAAAGATTCGTGTATATTGCGTGCGATTGTGTTGTGATTATCCTCTCGGTTGTACGTGCTAAGTTGACTGTTTTTCGTATTTATCATCCTGTAGGCTACACATCATGGAAGAAACATCATGTAAGTACCGTTGCACCGTTTATTGGTTTACGTATGCTACACATACGCAGCCGGTGGTTGCAGACAGTGGATGTACATTTTTAGGAAAACCTTTACTACCCACACACGGTAGGCATGATCGAATATATCAACGTGTGCTATCCCGGCGAATCCCTGGTCATTTGTTTGTAGTGCCGATGGGTTATGGTAATATGTTTCCAAATATGCACCGTTCATTGCACTTGGCCCACTAATGTGACTCGGCGGAAGTTCCTTTGTTTGCCTCACCGTTCGTCGATGCATTGCGTGTCACGATGCATTTGCAAACCCCCACCAATCAGTAATCAAATTAAATTGCACCAGTGCATGGGCCGTTTGCTCGTTGGCAGTCTGTTGCAATTGTAGTTTTAGTCTGCACTGTACCCAGTAGCTACATCTGGCCACAAGCCAACTGGGTGCTATCATACGCTGGTGATTCATCATTGCAAACAATGTTATCACATTTAATAGACAATCGTCTGCCTACAAATACGTAAAGGCATATGAGCTACCACTTTACAAGCAGTAGAAGCTGCCCATTAATATAACAAAAACGATTTGTTATGATATAATCCTGTTTGGAACTTTCCCAAACGTACAGCAGAACACAAGTGAAAATCACTTAGCACCTCCACGGGACTGTTAGCACCTGTTTGGAGCTTGCTATTATCGTTGGTTTTCTGTGTACAATGCATATAATCGATAAGGTTGTTATACTGGAATTAACGATGGTGATTATGGATGAAGTCCAAATGGATTCACTCGCTGTATGGCTGTGGTTTTGTATCATAAATATAAGGGGAAACAGGGATATGAGTCATCCCAGTAATATTGCCCTTTTTAAGCACTTTTTAGTTTACGCATCAAAACACAGTTAGGTTAACACTTTTTAGTATTTATAGGAATTTGTGTCCCTGTTACCGCTGTGAATAGAATTATGATCAACTATTCTATTCTAATGATCGCACGATCAAACAATGATCAATCGCCCAAGCACTCAAACGTACGGATACGATAGAAACTAATGATCGACCCAAGTTGGCTAAGTATGTTAGTGATATGTCTGAGAAAGTTCTTGCGATCTTAGAGTTATTGGCGACACTCTGGATACAACTGTTTATCTGCCTTAGTCTGTTCGAAGAGCCCTTTGTGTCCCCTAATCATCAAATGGGTTACATTAGTTCTCGCAGCTTTCGATAAGAGGTTGGTTCTGAAACAATGTAGCTGGACCAGTCCTCCAGCTGACATATTCTCCTTAAAGGCTAAATGGTATTCATGTATAGTATCGGGTTGCCTCATGGCTTTCATACGCAGCTTAGATGCATCTTGCTGTTTGGCGTCACTAATCGCGTGCTCATTATATAATGCGATACTTTTTCGCTGTACAAGACGAGGACGTAACAGCATAAGAGTTGGACAATAAAAAATACTTGTATTCTATACTTCTGGATAAAATAATTGTAGAAATATGGTACAAAATTTATATAAAACTTGTGTTTAACTTATGTTTTATTCTTTACAGTTGTCTGAATGTTAAACAAAAATAAAAGACTCCATAACCCCGGAAGAGGTGCCGGGTTTTTGAATTTGAAATTTTAAATAAAACTTCTTTTCAACTTGTATAATTATTTTTTAGATTGATGTATTTTTGTTTAGATTTGGCTGAATGCAATACTGAAAGTTTTTGCAACATTTGATCAACTTTACCCTTTTCAATTTTATTTAATTCGAATTCTTCGAGCTTATAAGGATTGAGAACTGGGTTGTTCGGTGTTATGTTAATGACTTGATCAACTCACCGCAAAGCCTAGGTTGTTGAGCTCAATAACTTAGAGAGCTCATCATTGTAATGACTTATCCTGGCTATTAGTAATTAAAACGTTATTATTTTTCCTTGGCAATTTAGAATAGTGCTAACGAGAATGCTCTAACGACAAATGCCAAGCTGATCACATAAACAAAAACGTGATCGTACTTCCCTTCGGTGCAAGTCACCTTTCCGTGCATGCTGGGAAAACGGTAACTGTATGGCCGACCTTAGACTTTCGGTAACTCGAGATGACCAACAAACCGCATCGGCGGTGAGCGATCGTTCGAAAGGTTTGCTGTACAAGCTCCGCTAATGTCGCCATTTGGTGTTGGGGACGAGCAATAGATCTTGCAATTACTCCGAAAGTGGGGACGCGTGCGGTTTGTTTGTACTGTTGTTACAAACCGAGAGAGTAAGATCGCGTACGATCGCGAATTTGATCGCCACCTTTTGCTCCACGTAGCAGGCAGAGTATATGGTTGAAGGGAATAGGCAGGCTCGTCTCACCGCAGAAGTAGAGCAAGAGAAAATTCACGCAAAACTGGAGAGCTTTTTACGCGTACCCCAGCAGGTCCGTATTATTAGCGCGTCGAAACGAAAGCAAGCTCCTCAACCATTTTCTCATCCATGCCGATGTGGGCCGCATGCTCTCCACCCCATTGGGTCGGAGGCTTGCTTTTAGTTTACAACCGCTCTTTGAAGCTAGCGGACGCCACCATCGCCATCGGTTCGCGGTTCGCGTTACGCAAAAGCTTCGTTCGCGTGGTGAATGAGCCGATCTCGGCAGAACTGGTTTTTCCTTTAGCTTTGTGTGCGCTGAAGGGAGCCACTTAATGGAAAGGAACGAACGCAAAAGTGTGCCAAAAAAGCGGCTTTCGAAGCAGAAAATTTCGGTAGCACAATGTTTGCAGTGAATGGCACACAGTGGGTGTGCTTCGGAGGGAGGAACGAAAAAAAGCTTCCCGTGTGTATATATTTCACTCGCCAGCAGTAGCAGTCAGTTTGGTCAATATAAATGGCCGTAACCGAACGGGAGAAGTAACGGAAATGGATGTTTTCGGGTGAAGAATCGATGTGATTGAGGAAAATTGATTGAAACACACGCTCACGCACTGTGTGCTCCCCGCCCAGTGGAGGAGTCTAATAACAAATGCCAACAATTATGAATATTAAGTTTGACGAGTTTTCGAGGTTGTTATGTGACCACATGCTACCACCGAGTGCGTGAACCAATCGTTAAAGTGATTTTATTTCTATAACCTTTCCCTCTCGTGCGGAGGTCAGTGGAGCATAAATATGCCGTGTTATCGTGTTATGACACAGAAATGAGATCAATAAAAAAAAAATTGGAACCGTCAGGTGAAGTTGTGGCATAATAAAATGGCCATACGTGATTTTCCCTGACGAGAGTTCCATTTCACATCAGCAAAATGACACTTTCTGCTACCAGTTGACCTAGTGGAATGGCCACATGAATTTCCAGCCATCTTAACCACCGTAGCTTTTCCTCTTCGGTTGCTCTCTTTTTCGTTTGAGGAAGACGCACACTTACAGCAGTAATAAACCCGTTACATGAAAGCCGTGTGCGCCTCAAGCAAAAGACGAACACGAGGAACAATGGAGAAGTTCCCTTAGAGAGAAAAAAAGCTTACACACATAATGGAACTGAGCGATCATAAAGCAATAGAAATGTTGCTCCGTGTTTGAGGCACGGAACGGAAGATTCGTGTGTGGAGGTTTGGGGAAAAGTTCAATAAACAGTTTTCACTTAGTTTCCCGATCCGTCTGTTTTGGTATATTACGTCGTCGATCGACGATCAAGTGATCGTAGCAAGGGAAAATGACCTGAGCTCTACTCCTGCGCAAATGCCAATGCGTTTGTTACTGCAATTCCCGATCGGTTTACGTAGCGATGTAAAGTTGTAGGAAAACTGGCAAGATAGCCGTGTGGCAAAACACGCAAGAATCGCTTGTTGGACATGATGTTGGCGATGGTATTACGAGTGCAATTATTTCACCATTACACGCATCGTTGTAACCGTAACAGATCTCCCTTTCAGTTGGGGAATCTACCTGTACGATGATTTACAGCACCGAGTGTAGACTGTTGTGCAAAACGGCACGGTTTTGCGCCAAATAGCTAACGTGAAGTGCGAGTGTGTGTGTCTTTGTAACTTTGGATGATTGTGATCCTGTTCGGAGGGAATTAAAACGTTGAATGGGTGAATCCAGTGATCAGCCTTCGTCAGCTAGTAGACAGCACCATCATCAGCAGCAGCAGAAAGAACTTACCAGCAAGATGCGGATCGGTGAGGACGATCTGCCAAGCCTCGAGTACATCGAGGATCCGTACATACCGAAGCTAGATCCGAATTGTTTTACACCTTCCCTGGACGAGGTGTACGATATCGACGAAGACGATGGACTGATCGATCACGAGGAGCAACACTGGTCCGACGAAACGGAACGTTATTTGCGCTCGCTAACGCTCGATCAGATTCTGGGCGTTCCCTCCGATGATGAAGATATCGATCCCACATCGGAAGTGGAGCTACAGACCGTCGAGACAGAGTTTAACCCGCCACTATCCTCGGACGAAGGCGATACTAGCGATCACCCATCTAGCCGTACCTCCAGACGATCAGCCAACGATCCGGGCGAACGGTTAGGGGTGGGAATTTGTTTCGAACCTGCCGACAATCGGGAAACACCATCCAACCCGCTACGACCGGGGAGCAGTGGAGGTGTGGTGCGAAACATTCTCGCCAGCCGGTTATTGCTCGGCGGTGCAACCAACAGACGGATCCGGGCGCTGTTCAATCGACGCAAAATTCGGGACGTGCGGGTCACGTTCATCGATTTCTCGAAGCCATATCTGGCCCGTATCTCGAGCGGTGATAACTACAAAAGCTTCCTCAACATTGGGAGTGCACCAGGTAAGCGTACGGAGCAGTCGGGAAAGTTCCTGCAGGAACTCTGGTTGCATAAACGTGGTCACAACAAAACGTTCGCAGGAAGTGGAATATGTTGAACCACGTCAGGGGCCGAAACCCTTCAAGTGTGGAACAGTTTTTTTCTGCCGTGACGACAATGTGGAGGACAAACGATCGTGTACATCGTTTGGAGTGACGTTGTGTTGCGTATAAATTAGCTAACAGCGTGTCAATTCTAACTTGTTGCGTTAATTCATGCTTTATAAAGGGAAATCGGAGTTGAAGTATGAGTCCTCGGTATATGAAGAATGGATTTTGATGCTCTTTAGTGTCCATCAAGTCATGCTTATCGCTGACTTTTGTTTTTTTTTGTGTCCAAATCTTCGACGTCCTTGGAATTGGATTCCTACCAAACTCAAATACACAGAGATAGTCTCTGACGTAAGTATATGTGACATACTTATTCGCTTATCAACAAATAACTTAAATTATTCTACTCTACAGTCAGTAGCAAAAGCAAATATATTTGGAACAATGACGTACACAAGCACCACAACGAATGATCAACGTGTTTTCTGCTTGGTTGGTTCTTTATTTTTTAGACGATCGCGTCACAACCGTCGTCTACAGTTTCGTTCACGTGTCATTAGCCGCACAGCTGTCGGAAATAGCATTATTTTTTAAGCCCCCGCTCACATTATAGCTGGATCAGCACGGAAAAGCAAAAGCTAATCGCTTTTACCTGTGGGTCATAAACACTACTGAGGGCCCCTGGCGAAAAAAGCGATACAGCGCAATTCCACGTTCAAATTTGTTTTTCCTGAACAGATTTCGGTACATGTGTGCCGTGAAAAAATTGAACGATCCTACTGTATGGTATTTCTATAATCGATTAAGAGTTCTTTCACTTTTTCAAGGCCATTGATTTTGCGTGGGTTTTTAACAGGAAAACATAATGATATCATGAACAATTCTCCAAAATTTAAGCTCCTTTTCTCTGCGAGGTGGTTCAACGTGACATCGGCTTCAAAAAGAGACAAAAAGTTTACTTAAACTACTCATTTGAGTTGCTAACTTTTTCCAAAGCCCTCCAAGTGGCACAAAGATGCAACTGCGACTTTCGTGGAATAAGCGAAACTAAACCACATTTAAAACACGTGAAGTAAAGAATAAAAAAGCACAGAAGTTTGGTGAAACTTCAACTAGCGCCTTTACTGTGACAAAGTGGCAAATGAAAGATGGAGAAAGTCTTGCCAAAACTTCACGGTTAAATAGGCTTTCTGTGGCTTCACTTTTTCTACCCCAATAAAACTTAACGGTGTTAAAAGCTCTTGGTGGTCGGCAGGTAATTTACACGTGCCGATTATATTCAGGTTGGGGTTTTTTCATTGAATTTAATGTATTTACTAAAGATCGTTTAGTATACCTTTCCCGTCGACGATATCTTATCCATCAAACTGCAAAAGGTCTAATAGATATATCCATTTTTCCGTTACAGACAATTCTGGAAAATTGTCCGATGCATCTCCGGTCGGATCGATCAGTTCGGCAGAAATTGCGAATGAATTCTCCGGTCTATCAGCTGAAGAGCAAACAGCGCAGCGTGAGGAATGGAGTCAGGTAAGATTGTTTTCAGATGATCAGAAACACCTCCAAAATTTAAATGTATATAATCTGACTTTGACTTTCTTTTTCCACGCCTCCCCCCAAAATAGGAATTGGCACGTGTCGAGGAGGAGATAACAACCTTGCGGACAGTGCTGCAGTCCAAAATGCGCCATGCCAGCGAGCTGAAACGCAAGCTAGGAATTACCGTGTGGAAGGAAATCACGGACGACGTCAGTCAGGGATTTAAGAACGTCAAAGAAAGCAACGTGTAAGTATTGAATGTCCTGCATTCATCACAAACAATAACGTTAATGAAAAGAATCCCAGAAGGAGGAAAAGATTAAATGTTCCTTCCTTCAATTACTTTTCCTTTACATTTCTCAAACACACTTGCATGTTTTGCTCGTGTTATAATTACTCGAAGTATATTCACGTTTATTTTCGAAATTCAATGTTGGTTTTTTTCAATATTTTCAATTTTGATTTGATGCTTTATGTTTGTTCTGTTTTTTTGTTTATTTCAACGATATTTCTTGTATGCATTGAAGTTATCAAAGCGTCGAAACGAAGGTCGGAGAAATAACGAACGTGGTGACAAGTGCGCCAATGTAAGTAAAGAAGTCCAACCCCCGAGCCGCTCTGCACGTATTTTGTAATGTGTGTGGCTAAATTATCCATACGCAGTATAATGTGTGCGCAGTTCTCCTCACTAACATAGCCGTACAGTCCACGCTAACACACAGACCCGTTCGTCTCGATGTTGCTAGAAAGTGTTGTAAATTATAAACATGTTCGTTTACTATTTACATCCCTTAATTTCCCATCCTTTACTTAAACAATTTGTTTTCAAATATGAACACATGTGTGTACAGCTTAATATGTGTGGGTCAATAAGCTTCCATTTTTTTCTCTTTCGCTTGCATGTAATAAAAAAAATAGGATATCGAGAGGGTAAGTCACCGTTTCCTTCGTACACTAACACATGCTTGCGTACTCTGTTAGTATACTAACCACTAGCGAGTCCTGTTGTTTGCTCCTCTATCTGTATTTACTAATGTTCCGGTTGTTGTACACATATTTAGTAAAACCTTAACACTTGTTAACAAAACAATTCAAGCGGTTTCCACATGCATTAATCTAACTTTACTCTCTTCCTTTAGCTATCAAAAAACGGAAAGTGCGCTCAAAACGACAGCCGGCAAGACAACATCTGTGATCGGTGGTATTGCGGGTAAGATGACCCAAAAGTTGACGGAAATGAAGCAATCCGATTCATTCCGATCGTTCGAGGAACGTGTCGGTTCGGCGTACGAAAACGTTAGGGTAAGAACACCTGCAGGAAACGATCGCAAATGAACGCTTTTCTTTATACACTTTATGCCCTTTTTTGTTGTGCCTACAGTCGAAGGTTTCATCGCGCTCCAGCTCGGTGCAGAGCTTGTCTGATATTCAGAACGACGAGCGTCGCAGTTCCGTGACGACACCAACCGCCATCCCCGAGGAGAAACCAATCCCCTAAGCTTCTGGGGAAGCCCATGCGGTCAAAGGTGGTGTGGTATGTGTGCGGTGGCTTCTTGCAAAACGATCTACGGCAGGTGTGTGGAGGTTCGATCATCGTCCATCCAAACAAAGAGCTCTAATTCCAGAAGGAGAATCTTTTCCCGTTCTCTTTCGTATGGCTTCATTGCGGCGGTATCTATCATTTGCAACCCTGTTTTGCGCAATGAACAGTTAATGAATCTTAAAATGGAGTCCAGAATGCCGGTGAAGTCGTCATGCAAAAGTCGCGTCAAAGTACCGGTTTGCAAAAGTTATCATATTTATTAACTCTTAAGTCACACATCTGCGAGTGCGAAGTTATTTCTACTGTATTTGACAACAGCAACAAACAAACAAAACGAGTAAAAGAGCGTTAAGAGAAATGCTAACCAGCGGCACTTTGTTTTGCAAGCAACACGTTTGTCTCGCGTGTTCGTATGATAATTCGGATGATGTCTGTCGGTGGCGCGATCATAGCTTACGCCGCGTTAACATACAACTAATAATAAACAGCAAAAAGTCGCACTCTCTTCGAACGAACGGCGTTGTAAGTGTTGTTTGGCTTTCTAGTTCAACTGAATGTTGTGCGGTAATGATCGTGTACGGGAAACACCCGCTATATTGCGCTTTTTGATTTCCTCATGCCAACCTCAGCCACACGTATATATCAGGTGCTATCTATCTATAGAGAGAATAAATATTCCTACGAGAAAATTTACAAATTGCCCTCATATAATGCCGACATGCTTTCCATTCGACACCACCCGATCAACAATATTGATGTTATTTTATGTAATATCTATACGCTAAGAAATTGATATTCCTGATTGTTGCTGTGCGCGGTGATGTTAGCTAGGAAATGTACTACACTTTATGGCGCGGTGAAACAGGAAGAAAGGGACACCTCCTCTCAAAACACCCCGTGCAACTCTATACATGAACTCTAATGGTGCCTAAATTCAGATAGTTACAACATATACCGAACAGGAGTTAAGTTTTTGATGCCGAAGTACAACAAATGGCGTATGTGCAACAGTCCGGTGGTTGGAGGAACACTTGCACATAGATTCTATCGTACGTTAGTCCCCGTCCTCGTCACCTTTTTAATGAATCACAAACAAACGAGCACGTTCACCACACACATAATAAAAAAAAACTGACCCCAGGGCATCTTCCATGTCCCGGCAAGCGAATAGCGCATCCCAGCATAGGAGTCGGACGAAAAGAAGATTATTTAGAGTCCCTCCTCGTTTCGTACTTAGATTAAACTTGGAGCAAACTGTACTTTTAAGTCACACGAATAAAACACGAAGAGTGTATCTATACAAACTTTTTGAGAGCAGCAACTGTGTCGGTGTGTAAATCAATGAATCGATGGTCGTTTTCAGAAATTTAATCCCCTTCTCTGCACAGAGGTATGTGTTCCTCCTTTCAACGCAACGAATATTTTGCGAGCTTTCGAAAACTCAAGTGTGTACGTGCTGCGTGTGGAAGATGTTTCGGAAGATAGTAAAATGGTGGTCATTTTGATAGATTCGTTTTGGTTTTGTCAAATGGTACAGAACAATGGCGAATGCGCTACGAAAAATAAAGAGCATTTAAATAAAGTATCTCACGGTAAATGCATGGTCCAATGTCCGAATGTTTAGCCCTCAGTTGCAGTCGTTTACGAGTAGAGTTTCACAATAAATCGCACTGGATTGTTGCGAGTCATTCTTATGACTTGTCCAAGCCCACCAAAATCTGGAAAACCTGGAAATTTGAAATTCTATCGCATAAGATCCTCCATTGTCCTTGAAGACATATGCGATCTACATTCTTATCTCAAAATTACCAAAAAGGAGTTGGAATCCTACTTTGTTGAATTGGATTGTCCGGTGTCAGATCAGGCTCTTCAATATTGTAAGAATCTAATTTAAATTTTAATTCATTCACTCCTTGAACTTACCGCAAAAGGTTTTTGAGACCTTGCAACCCCTTCTCTGTCGCTTAATAAACTATATTGACCGGAGTCTTTGTCGTAGCTGCTCCAAGCTAATTCTTCTAGACATACAAGGTCTTAATTTTCCTCTTGAAAGCACTCTAAAGGTTTATGAAAACTTGGATCTACTACTTTGTCGCTTTACGAACTGAATTGTACGATATCATTCTGCAACTTTATCAAGTCTTCTAAAATCTGGAGAACATTATTCAATGTTATTGCTTTCGACTTCTCCAATATTCTTCAAAATATATGTAGCCTTCATTTTCCTTCTTATTTCGGCTTAAAGAGTTTTGAGAACTAATGACTGGGTCAAGTACATAAAAATTTGGAGAGCCTAATGTGATGTTCTATTGTAACCACTGTGCCTCGGGACAAAAAGAATCAATCAAATTCATTTAGAATGCACCTAAACATGCCCTAGCCCATCAAATTGAGCGTAGCGTTTTTCGTTCTCCTACCGTTTGGACAGAGTTCATGCCAATCTTGCCAGGATTTGCTAAAATTTACATTTATCAACCTATAAAACCTAACCTCTTTTTAAAAAATACCCTTATGTTACCATCTCGAAATCACCCGGAGAAGACAAGAAGTTAAAGATATGATAGACAAGAGAATCTTGCTTTTGGCAAAGAATCATAGAACTTTGAGGATGTTTTCCATCAGTTTTCTAAACTGTGTACACTTGTTAAGAATCCATCCATACAGATATTTTATGTCAGTCTTTTGTGAAAACAGCTTCAAATAGTTAATATTTCGGATACTGTGTTCTTTTGAAGTGTTGAAATGAAATGTGAAGCTAAACTTGTTCAACCGCATTCATCATAACTATATATTCCATGTAGAGATATTCTGGATTCTTTACAATTTCGAATTATGAGATAACGTTCCGTGGGTACACAGTAAAGATAGATACTTTTGGGTATTGTTTTGCAGCTAAGGAATTCAGGGTTGGGGACGAGGATGGAGTTGGACTATAATGTACTTTACTGTACGGCCACGCGCGCACTACATCTATAACTAGGATAGTAACAGTATTGCGAACCCGAAACATTACGGGGGAAAAAACAAACAAACAAAAACACACGCAAAAGCTACGGATAAGACAACAGAAGGATGTTCGTTTGTGCGGTTCTTCGGAGTAGTGTATATAGTAGGAGCGAAACAAATTTTTGCATCAAACCATTCATCCGGCTTTAGTGTTTAAGTGACCCAGCGTACCAGAGACCGTCGATCGATCGCCACGCGGGCGAGCTAAGCAGGCAACAAGCTAATGATCTTCCTGCACATTCATCGCAATGTTTTTTTTTCGATAATATTGTCATGAGTTTTTTTGCTTTTGCGTTTAGTAATTCATCTAATTTAATAGCAAGTATCGACAATGGCTTGGAGAGAACAACAAGGGATACTACACCGATTGAAATAGAGAGAGATTTGGAATGACACGACGCGGGATCCTGGTGGGTTGTAAAATGTGAGGCGACCATCTTCGATGGTTACTCTTGGCGCTTTTTCTCGTGTTGCGCACAGATGGCATTTTGCCAAACAAAAACAAACAAAAAACATTATGTTTAAAATGTTCCTTTTCCCGTGTAAAGAAACACTGGGAAAACGGATCCATCGATCGTTACGCGATATATATATGTAAAAGGAAAAGGGATACGAGTGATACATAACACACGCATAACAGATGCGGAGAACAAACGAAACCTGAAGGCGGAAGGACGTATTTTTTATCAACCAGCATCGCTTTCAGGCAAAGAAGAACAGCGTTAAACAATTATGTACAGCTCCATTAATTTGCATACTAGAAGACGACGACATCGATAGGTTCTAATGGCGTTTCGTGTTGGTTGGTTTGTTGGTTGCTGTGGCTGACTATCTCGAGCCCTCCGTAGGGGTATCTGTTCTGTGCTCGCACTGCACCACGCACACCATATACTAGGAGAATCGTTTGTTCACCGCATTGTATAGACGTGTCCCTCTTACTTGGTGTATTGGAAGTTTTTATGCACCGTCGGCTTGATGTCGTACACGAGCGTGAGGATTTCACTGAGCAGTGCTGCCTTGTTGACCGAAATGGAACGGTTCATCTCGACGATCTTGCTGGCCGTATCGGCATCAATCTTGGCCGCCACACCCTCACGGCTTCCCATGTGCTACAAACGAGTGTGGAAAAAAACCCAGAAAGAAAGGGATTAATGTTCCACCGGAACAGCAATGACCATCATCCCTACTAAATACCTTCGCCTCGAACTCTTTAAACTGTCTCTCGCGTTCCTGACGGTATCGTTCGATTTCATCCTGTGCCTCTTCCTTCGCCTGTTTCAGGCGTCGTTGCTTTCCTGCAATTAAGATACGTTTGGGGTTGTTGAAGTTAATTATTCAAACATGGAGCAAAAACAATCGCGAATGATGATTCGGATGATGGGCAAGGCCGCCCTCCGTACTATCGATTTTTCTTGCCCGCTGACACTGCTACGGGCGCTACGAGAGGACACACAAAAGTGAGACTCCCTCACGGAGAGCCACACAAAAAACGACTTACGCTTTCTGGCTTCGCCCACTTTTTCTGCTGCTCGCTTTTCCGCAGCCAGAAGTTGCTGGATTCCCTGCGTTTGGCTGGCCATTTCGTACGATAAAAGTCCGTCGGTTCGGTGTGTGCTTATCCAAGGGGAAGAATATTAATTCGCACGAAATTCCACGCAATGAACCAATCAGCTATTTTTCTTTTCTTTCTCTCTGTGAATACCAAATGACAGCTAATGTCAAAATCTGACAAAGCGGCCAAACAACCCAAGGTTCGCTCGAAACGATCCAAAGGCGTCAGTTTGGGTAAAATGCATAAAATCGATTGGTTTGTTCTTCCTATTGCTCTAGTTCGTTTGTCCTTGCAATAACGATATCAACTTCGAAGGAGTTTTTGGAAAAAAGCAACTATTTCACGCAAAACCATGCAAGAAACCACAAAACAACAACACCCAACTGTCAAATTGCTACACAATATGGCGCTCATTGATTTTGCCCATGATCCGATCTCTTCTTCACACCAGCTAGCCGAAAAGATTGCATCTATCAATTTATTGCGACGGTACGCTAGCGGATTTTGTAGCCCTTTTTCCGCAATGAATTCCCGCCGGTGCAGAACTTGAATAAAAACCATTCGAATACTCATTCAACTATAGATTATTGCTTCTTTTCTTTATTTGCCTTTTCTTTTAAAAGCCACAAACAAAGTCCGTGCGTGTGCGTGTTTTTGTCGGTTTTTATTGGGATGGTGTGCGAGCGAGAAAAAAACATGGCGTCGGCTGGCTAGGCGCACATTCTGATGTTTTGTTCTCAGTTCCGGAAGAACATAAAATACCACCGTGTGCAATAGGAATAAAAAGTGAAATACTCAACAATACGGTGATATGTATCGATAGTTATGTGTAAGCGATCGAATTAGCCCGTCGGCGTACACATACCCCGAGCTTGTGTAATGTGCATTCTCTGGCATCGTTTGGTCAATTTTGGGCGGGCACTTTGAGGCGAGATTAGACGTACGGGCATATCGAACGGATGCTGTGTGTACATGTGTTGTGTGTCGTTTACAACACATTTCGAGGACGAAATCTCCGGCAGGACAGGGGAATGCCCATCAAAAAAACAGCTTGACGGGTTAAGTAATGTCAAGTTCAGTGTTCAAAGTGTTCGACTCATCAAGTCGCGATGGATTCGGAAGCGATGCCGGTGCGAGCGGTACGATTGGCGTCAAGGACAGCAGCTTAAGCAAAGCCCGAGCCGTGCACGAAGATCTGAAACTCGATTCCAACCTGGTCATCGTGGTCAACAAGGATGGTTCGGTTTCGGTGGATCAGGCTACGCTCCAGAGCCTACTAGGTAATTGTTTGTTGGACAACCTGTGTTTTTGCAATAGTACAACAAGCCTTCTTGGCCTTGAAGGGATGTTTTTTTTAAATATATTTGTTTATAAACACATTTTGTTTTAGCCAACGAAACGAACGATACATCGGTCAGCGTGGTACGCATCTCTTCCCCTACGCCAAGCATTGAGGAGGAAATAGAAGAAGAGCAAAGGCTCCTGAAGGAAGAGAAGCAAAAGTTAGATGCCGATGCCGATGCAACCAGTTCCAATGAAGACTCAAACGAGGACAGTAATTCCGCTGCTGGCACCAGCTCCGCTACGTCCAGTGTTGCCGGCATAACGACGCGCCGCGGTCGGCCCCCCGGTAAGAAAAGCTCCGGTACGATGCTGCTCGGGGATGATGATGATCCGAAGCACGTAAGCTTGACGGTCGAGGCTTACTACCCACCAAGCGAGGCATCCAACTTTGCGGCCCAGGTGCTTAGCTTAACCGGCTACGAGCATCCACTGCGCAAGGTTGCGGTGGACATCGAATATCTGAAGCAAATCGTATCGAACGATCATTGCTACACACCGCTTTCGTCACCAACGCAAAAGCTACCGCCCAGAACACCGCTGGACGATGTTGATTCTTCGGAGGAATGTACGCCATCCACGACAAGCAAACCAAAGCTGGGTAGTGCGCTCATTAGCAAGTTGGCCGACATCCGTAAAGGAATCACCGTGAAGGTGAACAAAACGAACGAAAACACGCAGAGAAAATCAATACCCAGCGCCGGTGGTGCGGTACTTCCGGAGCAGAAAAAGGCAACCAAACCTGGAAAGATTGTTACGAAGCCAGTGCAAGAAATTGACGATGAAGATGAAGATGAAGACTTCGATTCGGATTACTCGGAAGAGGAGTCTTCCTACTCGGAGGACGATGACGAGATGGATGCCGATTTTAGCGTCACCGGACGACCGACGATCAAGAAACGGAAGCAACTGGTAAAGAACAAAGTGTCTGCGAAGACGTCGCAAAGGGGCCCGTACAGGAAATCGGATCCAAAAGAACACTCCGAGCTCGGAAACGCAAAGGAAGGTGATAGGCATAGGCAAGGAAAGGTACTCGTTAAATCTACCACTCCGACTGTATTGAAGACGTTGCCCCATAAGGCTCTGCTCAGCAAGGTGGATCAAATCGGCAAAGCAACACCAGCAAAGAAGGACACTACGAAACTGCAAACAAGTTCATCCTCGTCCGGATCATCGACTCCGACCGGTGTAACAAGCAAACAACCATTACCGGGTACGATCGTAGGAAAAGTACAGACCAAACCAGATTCAAGCCAATCGAAACAAGCCGCAACATCTGCCAGTACGACCACACCAACTACAACCGCTCCCAGTGTTGTGGTTCCCAAAAAGGAAAAGAAACCCAAGACCAATCCACACGACGCAGCACTGCTTAGCGACATGTCAGCACTCTTTTCCACTCCGGATATAATAAAGAAAGTAAATGCTGGGAAAACTCCAACCGTTGCAAATACTTCCTCGGCTAATAGTGCAAGTGCAGGTTCACCCATGATCACCTCCACGGGGCAAGCAAATCCTACGGTAGTTAAGGTACCTGTTCTAACAAAACCCGCCGAACAGAAGCAGAATACGGTGATGCTACAAACCCCGACAACAACTGCTCAAGTACTGCCAACCACCGAGCAACGGTTGGATCTAATCGATGCGATCGTACAGGAGGATTTGCGGCAAACGGCACCCGTTGCGCCACCTGCAAAGCCTGGCAGTTCCACGGAAATACCAAACATTGTAAAGATGTTGGAACAATCATCCGCCGGTACGGTCGAAACGAGTGGCGCCATTCTAACTCCCTTGCTGCCTGAAGCAAAACCAGTTCAACCAGTGACACAGTTGGATCTCATGCCCGACCCAAGCATTCTGGAGGCGCTCAACAGTAATGATGACGCGCTACCGGAAGATCTGCTGGAGCATGTAGCGGAGTTGGCGAAAAATAAGGAACTCCAGGAAATACTCGATAAGCAGGTGCTTGGCGTTATCGGCACGGAAGGATTACTGGCGCCTCCGGTAATGCCTATGGAAGGTGCCGCTGTAACGAACCTGCTGCCGGAACAATCGATGGTACAGCAAGCTTCCCCCATGGCTTTCCCGATAGTTCCAATGCAGAACATTAGCTCCGATACACCATTAACAACGAATGTCACTGAAGCTGTTCAGTCCACGGGTACTCCAGATCAAACAGCAGGTCCTCGTAAAGAAGCGATCCAGATTCGTCGTAGTGATGGCCGGTTAATAACGCTCCCCCCAATAGAAGCACCCACAACACGTGCTTCCAAGCGGCGAGCGCAAGTGAACGATCCTGGCACACCGATAACTCCAGTGCGCAGATCAATCGATCAGTCACCGATCACTGTGGCTGGTAGTGCGGAACCAACATTCACTACTCCAATACCGGAAATACCCAAACCTTCGAGACGACCTTCTGTTAAAGTTGCAACCACTCCAGCAATTTCACGCCCTGTAACACCTGCCGGAACGGCGATCCTCGCTGTTGGTGTGAATGATCAACCCGATCAGCAACAAGCAACTGATGAGGCATCGAAAACCAAACGAATGGGCAAAGTACGTCAATCGGTTGATAATACTCGCGTGAAAAGGGTCAGCTCAACGAATGTGGCCATCGCTATCGAGGCAGCAGCTCAGGATGATGATTACGAATCGGACGAAAGCTGGAACTCGGAAGATGATCCGGATCGGTAAGAAAATGCCACACAAATGATGTTTTTTTTGGCACTAAAACGTATTCAAATGTCCCTGTTCTTTGCAGACTGTGGTGTATATGTAGACAACCGCACAACAATCGGTTTATGATATGTTGCGATTCGTGCGAAGATTGGTTCCACGGAAAGTGTGTCAACATCACCAAAGCGATGGGTCAACAGATGGAACAGGACGGCATCGAATGGACCTGCCCGAACTGTCTCAAAAAGAAACAAGATCGTCAGGTAATTCGTCATATTTTATTTTAGTTCTCCTTCAAAACGCGTCGTCTTATTGGGAATGGTTTTCTTTCTCCGTTTAGCAACCAAAATTGATGGCTTTTTGGGCGAAAGCTGGTGAAACCGGAACTGCTGATCCGAGTACGCCCTCTTCGAAACCTTCACCGGGTGCATCCGGTTCCTCATCAGCACCGGCCACCGAAGGCAGTTGTGTCGTTTGCAGTAAACAAGCTAAACCAAGCTCGATCTACTGCAGCGATGAGTGCATTCGGAAGCACGCGTCGAATACCGTTGCTAACGCCCTGTCCACAGCTAAAGCGGACAAAGCGAAAGAACGTCCAAACGTTGCATCAACATCCGTGTCTGTGACGGCCGGTGCATCTGCCGATCTTTCGAATGACAGTCATATGGTAGGGAATCCTCCTTTTCTACTCCGAACATCCACTCACGAGCTTTATTTCCTATTCCAGGTTATTGTAATGGAACGCAAAACTGGACGTTGCTTAACCGGCAAAAATGCACCATCGTTGGAGAACCTTAAAAGTTGGCTACAAGCACACCCGACATTCGAGGTTGTTCCTCCCGGCTCGCAGCAGGGTACGATTATTCTGAAAAAGCAAGCAGCAATGCGAAAGCAGCAGCTGGAAAAGGAAGCCGCCGAAAGGAAAGCTTCATTGGCGGGAAACGCTGTAACTACATCCACCGGGCAAGTGATCAAGGTTCAAACTCAGCTGAAATTTAACGACCAGAAAAAGATAGTCATATCGACTGCAGCATCACCGTCGGGTGCCGTGATCACAGCCACCAAATCACAAAGCTCACCTAGAATTCTCACCACAACAAGCAAGCAGATGGTGCAGAAAGGTCCTCCATCCGCTAGTAGTGCATCCTCCCCTGTTCTGGTGGTCAAAGGAGCTGTTACGCCAACGTCGCGGGGTGTATCTAGTCCGGCAAATCAACTGAAGTTAAATGTGGGAATATCGAGCAATAATAGTACACCAACAACAACACCGACAACACCGGTATTGTCGTCGAGCATCAGCAAACAGAAGAAACCAACACAAACTCCATCGCCGTCTCCCTCTGCCGATCAATCGAAACAGATCCGAACATCGAAACCTTCCACCACGCCCGGTGGTGAGAATATTCGTGTAACTGTGAAAAAAATATTAAAGGTACGGTTGTTACTTCTGTTATTTTTAAAAATTCTACATTAATCAAATTATTATTCTATCATTTCAAATAGGAACACCTCATGCAACGTACCGCTGAGCTGCAAGAGGATAGCACATTTAATCGACTCACGGAAGAAGAGATTGATCGGTACGTGGAGGACACGGAGCATCAAATGTTTTTGCTGTTCAACAAGGACACCGGTATGAAGTATCGGGCCAAGTACAGATCGTTGGTGTTCAACATAAAGGATCGCAAGAATCTATCGCTCTTCCAGAAGATATCGGAAAAGCTGATAGAACCGAAGCAATTGGTATGTTTATGCTCAAAACACATTATTCAAGCGTTGATTATGATAGTGGTATTCGGCCTCCATAGCGTGGACTGAGCATCAAACTACGTGGTATCGATAAGTAAGCCATTATATGACCAAACAGGTCATTAAGCGAAGGAGAAGAAGAAGAATAGGTTATTAAGATAATGAAAACCTCTTTTGAAACTATATCAGGGGTGACTTAAGGAAGCGTTCTAAGTCCTCTACTTTCTACCCGTTTTTTCAATTATTGCGTCAATGTTCTACATCAAGACGACTGGCAGTCTTCTTTATTGATCCGCTTCCGTTTGATCCTCCTCAATTATTGCTATGTCTGGTTCTGGCGCTTTTTTGTCTTGATAAGTGTTGTGTTATATAGCTTGGGCGTTCGTCTTCTTGGATATTGTGGTGGTAGGATCTCAGCTAAGGATTTCGGGGTCTGGCTTGATGTTAACTGTCTTTCAGTGATCTCACTGAAAACGCATTGAAAACCTTGGTCTTATTATTCTTTTGTCCTCGGGAATTTATGATCACCTCCGTTCCTCTCAAATCACTGTACTGTTCCGCTTTTCACTCAATATTTGAACGCGCTTCGGTAATTTGGTCCCCAACTGGCTAGAAAACCTTTTTTCCTTCTTTTCACTTCAGTCACGATCAGTTTAGTTTTCCTGTTTCTCGTTTTTTGATCACGACTGTATGTTCACTCTTTCCAAATCCGTTCTTCGGAGCCTCTAGGTATAGAAGTTTTATTAATAAATTATAACAATTGTATATCGCTTCCATTATCAGGTTCGTATGACTGCTGATGAGTTGGCGAGCCAAGAGTTGGCACAATGGCGTGAAAAGGAAGCGAAACATCAGCTGGAGATGATAAAGAAATCAGAGCTAGATTTGCTCGCCTGTGCGAAGAATTACGTGCTAAAGACCCACAAAGGCGAAGAAGTGATCGAAGGTAAAACGGATGATCGGGTCCAGCTGGATCCGTCCGCACCGGTCGAAGATGTGGTACTGCTGCTGAACAATTCCGCCGTCAGCAGTACGAGCGAACTGGACGATTCGTCGACCACCTTCCCGGAAGGATCGCACCGTTCGAAGGATTACGATTACGGCGTGTACGGCAAATCGTACACGGGAATATACGGCGGAAGCGGTTCGATATCGAGCAGCAGCAGCGTAACAGCTCTCGGTAGCGGAAAACTGGACGGTGGTCACGGTTCCGGTGGTGCTGGTTCATCATCGACTTCCTCGCGCAAAAAGGAATCTCGTCGCAGTCGTAGCCGGGGTCGAAAGCATGAGCGTGATCGTTCGCGCGATCGTAGCCGATCGAAGCATAAACGGAAACGCAGCCACGAAGGACATTCGAGCCGGGATCGGGATCGCGATCGTGAGCGTGACCGAGAGCGCGAGCGTGATCGTGACCGGCATCATAAGGGACGCGAACGGAGCAAGGAACGTTCGAAGCATGAAGCTAAGAGTTCACGGGAAAAAGACACAGCGTCCAAAAGTTCATCCGACAAACGAAGAACTTCGACTGCGAGTCGTGGTGCGGAAGGGAACGATCCCAACACAGTGAAAGATGTGCTCGATCCGGAACGGAAAACAGGCAAAACTAGTGAAGCACAAAGTAAAACAACTTCGGGATCGTCCAAAAAACGGGTTGATGTGGCGAAAGAGGTGACAAAACTTCCAGTGACAGATACGGAGGGTGAAAAAGCGGTAGAAAGCAAGGACACTAATAACCCAGAACCAGATCATTTAACCGAAGTTGGGGTGTTGGAGCAGAAATCATCGACACAGGAAAAGAATGCCGATAATACGAAAGCCCCAGGCGTTGGTGATGAGCTCACAGGCAAAGATTCGAAATCCGATCAGGACCAGGAACCATCCAGTACGGTAACGATCCCGACGCCACCCCACTATCCGTTCGAGGGTCAATCGTTAGAAGATCCAAACAGTGGAACAGAAGCCGATCAGCAGAAGCGTGCAGCGGAAAAGAACCACTGGACGGGCAATGTGCATATGATCGATGTGGCAAGCATCGAAATGTCAATCCGCGCCGTCAGCGGTGAAATCCACGACGTGGCAAAAGACTTTACCGAGGATCTGAACATTTGCGGCACGATCAAGCCCGAAATTGTGTGGGAATACATCGGGCAGATAAAGAAAAGCCCCAACAAGGAGGTGTGTCTGGTGCGGTTCCATTCGAAGGAAGCGAGCGCTTACTACACGCTCTACAATCATCTCCACTCGCGCAAACGGTACAGCGTGGTAAAGTCACCTTCGGTGGCGATAAAAGATTTCTACATCTTTCCTTTGCCGGCGGATCAGATGATTCCGATGATACTAAAGCCGTTGCGGGGGATCGGTATTATCGAAGGTGATAACAAGCCGAATCTGTTGCTGGGGATACTGGTGAAGATTAAGGGCGGTAAACGACCGTCCTCTGCAAACGCAACGAATGCTTCCGCCCCAACGAAGGTAAGTAATTCTCGATAGCTTAATAGCTATCTGATGTTCTAATGGTGAATATGTTTCTTTTTAAAGACCGTACGGCATCAATCGAGAGGTACAATTAGTGGAAAGGCTAGCACCAGCTCAGGAGCATCTAATAAGCCTCCACTAACGCAGCAAGTTATCACAAAATATGCTTCTAAAGAATCGCCCAATGATGTGAGCGTATCCTCCAAAGCTGCTGGATCGGAAAGTGGTTTAAAGCACGATGCATCGACGGTGGTGCGTGTTGAACCGAATTCTAGGGTAGAATCTGCCGAAACAAATACTCCAGACACGCCCGCTAACGATCCAACGGATATGGAAATCGATATGGATATTATTAAGGCTCCGATCGCCGGGAAAGGTAATATTACTTTGAAGTGTGAAGATGTACACTGCTGGTACTAATATTGTTTTTTCTCTTAGCGGTCTCCATAGAGGGGAACAGTAACAGTAGCATCGTTGGAACGAGTCGCGCGCCGGAAACGAACCCCATGCTAATAGACGACGATGATGATGAACCGTACTCGCCCGGTGGTGGTAGTGATGATAGCAACTTTGCGGATGTAACCGCCATCGTGGACACGTCCAAAATATCCCGGTGCGGTGTCCCCGAGCATGGCGTCGATGCGGACGAAGAGCGGATGCGCATTGCAATGGATGAGCTGAATAGGAAAATTGCCGAACAAAAGAATGAGATCGTGGGGCTGATCAGTATGGCGGATCTGAAGGAGGAGGAACTGAATTCCGCATTACCACCGTCACTGATCAACGAAATACCCATACCACCGAATTTGTCACAAATTCTGGCCAGTATTAAGGGTGGTGGTGGTGGTGGTAATAGTAGCGCTGCAACTGCAGGTTTTGCTGTCGGTGTAACGCCGGCAGACACCGGTGATGATGTATCTTCTGGACCGTCCGGCGGTGTTACCAACGTGGAACCAATGTCGGAGGTACCAGAAGAGGACGAAGAGGAGTACAACCCGACAACACCGGCATTGTACGGTGCGTACAAAGCTGCTTCCTCGATTCCATACTCCGCCATACCGATTGCCAACAGTCAGGGTGATATTGATGAACGGATCCTACCGGTAACGTTGCTCCCGTCCGGCGAGATGGTACCAAATGAAGCCACGTTCGATGCGGATTTTTCATCGCCCGTTTCGGAAGCCGCACTAGCGGATCTGGTGGCCTCGTTGCCACCGGTTGCTAGTGATTTGCAACCGGCTAGTAGCGGCACTGGAGGTGAGAGCCGTTTAGCGAAGCTATCGGAAGCAGAGTTATTGAGCATGGTACCCGATGATGTAATTTTACCCGATTCTTCGTCGAAGGATGCTTAAACACAACGATTACTGTCACTGTACTTGTATGAACGAGTAATCAAAGAAGTGAAATAACGCTCATTACATTACAATATCAATCACCTCATACTTCTGCCACTGGAAAACGCTGCTTTCAGCATTGCAGGTAACTAAATGCCCTGCGAAAACTGGAGCTAGAACGTGAAAGCATAACCCGTCGGAAGATCATTTTTGAAGTGAAGCTTAAAATTTCCCGAGCACATTGTATTGTAAGCCATTTGCGAGCAGCGACAAACAGTGAACATTGGCCTACAATCAGCACATAGCCATAGAGAGGACTCGTTGTCATTCCTTGCAGAGTGCACGATTTGTTATCCGACCCAGTAACAAATTATGTAGCAATGTTTCCACGGTGGGCGTAAAGGCAATATAAGAAGAATTCTTTACTAGGTACAGCGAATCGCGTTCAATTGCTACATATTGCTAACAGTGATAGAAATACGTTACTTGTCACACACACTCCCATTCTTACCCATTATTGCACGATATGTGTTTAATTGGAAAAAAATCACGGCTTGGAAAAGTATTGCTGTAAAATATCGATAAAACCCTTGAATTATGCTGTATAGTTTGAATACGGAAATTGTGTTCCGCTGTATAAAAAAAAAGAAACATATAATTGGTCTTGATAATAATTACAGTAACGTAAATGTGTGTAAAAAAAAAAGGTTCAAGCAAACGATACTGTACTAATTAGTGAAAGCATTAAAATCTTTTTTTTTTTTCAAACATTGTAATATATGTGTACTAGCTGTTAGATTATTAATTTTTTTGTAAACCACAAGGAACAAACATTTGGAAATGTGATGAAAACAAAAGGAACCTATTGTGTAACCTGCATTTATACTTTGGTGTATTATGTTTCTAGCCGAAGCAACGCATATACGATAAACCGTACGATTTAGCTAACACTACTCTACCCGAAATGATTGGGGAGAGACCCTGCATAGTGCTAACACATACGTGTGACCTATTCCTTGCATGACGAATTAGCGATGTAAAAGTAATCTAGCACCACTGTGGAGGCTTCCGTGTTTCATTTATAATAGTCCAAACAATTGAAGTAATAAATATGATTAGGATCATAAACCCATGTGGGGGGTTTGGTTTTAACTGTGCCGGATGGCGTGAAAGAATTCCTCGTCCAATTTACATTTGTCAATAAGTTATATAAGATTTTCTGTAGTGTTGGGTGAATCTGATTTAGATTTATCAGTCTGATTGAAGCTTTTAACTGAATGATTGATTCCGAATCTATGTTTTTTAGTCCCCATAGATCCAGGAATCCTTTCAAGAATTCTCAGAGATTCATGAAACCTTTGAGTTTTATGAATCATCTAAAACTTATGGATAAATGCATAGTTGCTAATAAAAATCTAATAAAATCTTCAAAATCGGGTTACTGAAAAAGATTTTAAGAACAATCTTATTTCAGAATCTTTAAAATATAAAAATTCGTCATGATCTGCGAAACATGATATTTTTGGGTTACCATGAATCATCAAAGCCGAATCACAAGGAAAATGCTGTTCAAAAAATTTATTAAACACAATACTAGTGGTCGGAAGATCTCCAATCTTACAACTTGTGTGCTGCGGAAAAATATTCAAGTTGCAATGAGTAGACGAACATATTAATTGCACATATCTTTTATTTTCGAGAGCTAATTTCTATTTCATAATTTAAAAAATCGGACTTAGTTTTAGGACTCCTAGTATATTTTTAGGTTTGTACTTTTATGTTTTTGTGTAAAACTTATTTTTTATTAAACACTTAAAACGTACATCGAAATAAAAAAACTAAAACGAATAGCG
>KB663721.1:21003958-21027858 GCA_000349025.1 Anopheles minimus | reverse complement strand
CACTGTGGAGGCTTCCGTGTTTCATTTATAATAGTCCAAACAATTGAAGTAATAAATATGATTAGGATCATAAACCCATGTGGGGGGTTTGGTTTTAAATGTGCCGGATGGCGTGAAAGAATTCCTCGTCCAATTTACATTTGTCAATAAGTTATATAAGATTTTCTGTAGTGTTGGGTGAATCTGATTTAGATTTATCAGTCTGATTGAAGCTTTTAACTGAATGATTGATTCCGAATCTATGTTTTGTAGTCCCCATAGATCCATGAACCCTTTCAAGAATCCTCAGAGATTCATGAAACCTTTGAGTTTTATGAATCATCTAAAACTAATGGATAAACGCATAGTTGCTAATAAAAATCTAATAAAATCTTCAAAATCGGTTTACTGAAAAAGATTTTAAAAACAATCTTATTTCAGAATCTATAAAATATAAAAATTCGTCATGATCTGCGAAACATGATATTTTTAGGTTTCATGAATCATCAAAGTCGAATCACAAGGAAAATGCTGTTCAAAACACAATACTAGTGATCGGAAGATCTCCAATCTTCCAGCTTGTCACTCACAAGGACCTTGTGTGCTGCGGAAAAATATCCAAGTTGCAATGAGCAGACGAACATATTATTTGCACATATCTTAAAGTTTTGTGAGGTAATTTCTATTTCATAATTTAAAAAATCTGACGTAGTTTTAGGACTCCTAGTATATTTTGAGGTTTGTACACTTTACCGCGATAGCATAAACAGGGCAGAGTGTTCTTAAATCCGCGCCTGTTGGAGTCCTAAACATTGACTCTGAGACATCAACTCTACCCAAAGTTATCGAAAAGCGTTTAGCCACGTTCCTGAGAAACATACTTGGAAGGACTTTTGACTCCATATGCATCGAAGACCCAAGGAGGAGTCGCTACATTGACCGCACCGCACCATACGAACTAGCCTGAATTGGAAATGAAGGAATAAGGACCATTAACGGATTGAAGCACTCCTGAAGCAGACCTAACCGTTAACCGACTATTAAGGACCCGGATACGAGTAGGTTAGTGCCTTAGACATCTCAGATTTATTACACTTATTCATAATTTCAATTAAATGATTCTAACCTCTAGAAGGATAACAAAGATTGTACTTATCGGCCATGCCGTACAGCCTCTTTAAATAACTGCGCTTGGGTATTCGGGGAAACCCAATCCCTGGGAGGGTAACTTATAAAGCGAAATGTAGCGTCCTACGAGTCTTTAAAATTCGTCGAAGGAATAGTCTTGTAAGCCCCCTTCAATATTGGTATTGGTACAAATATTGAAACCCAACAGACAAAGACTCAAACAGATTCATGCATCAATGAACAGTTGAACACGTGTCTGCAACAATATATAAAGAAAATTGAATAATGTGAGGAAAACCACGAGAAACGAAAAATGAGCATGATACATCATGCAATATAATATTTTTGTTACAATATATTGAGTTTGAAGTGATATGTTACACAGCTTTTTAAATTTCATTTTTCGTTTTTTGTTCACTAGTGTAATAATTTTTCAATGGTTTATCAAATAGACTTGCAGCTAATTTTGCTATATTTTCCCTCTTTCTTATTTTGTTTCAATATATTTTTTCCTTTTTCTTTGATGTTTTCTGTTTCCGTGTTCGTTATTTACTTTCTATTTATCTATAATTGTCATATTTCTTAACATTTTTTGTTTAAAATTTCACTTTTTCAAGTATTTCTTTATGTTATTAAGTTTGCTATGAAAAAGTTGGTTTTAATTAAACTATTTAGTTAGCACGGTTGTTGTTTGTTGTATCATTTTTAAGCGTTGTTCTTTTTTACATTTTTATTTAAAAAAGTAGCAAAACAAAACTTTCATCACCATGTTGACGCATGCAATTCGTTCATCCCACGAGACCGCTTAAAGTTCCCGTCACCCCTTCTGGAGGGAATTTGCCGTGGCGCATTAAATTCTTCTCGTGTGCGATGGTTACAAGATGTGTAAGATTAAGTGATGTGTATTCAATTTTACTGCATCCACTGGTAGGCGGGTTTGGTCAACGAAGAAGGCAGCAAAAAACAGGCCCCAAATATTACCGGCCTGGGAAGGTTTGTGGGGGACCGTTTGGGCCCGAGGAGCGTGTGGGAGCGAACGTTCACAGTGCATTAATTTTTCACAAGTAAAAGTGAAACTCATGCCATTCACGAGTCCTGCTGCTGCTGCTGCTCCTACTTCCCTACTGCAGTGATGTCGTCGGTCAGAAGGAATCGTTCAATTCTCGCATCAATTCATTTCGTTGGAGTCAGTCCACCCGCTTGGTTTGATGTAAAGCTAAAATAAGAATCGCAAAGTTTTGCATCGAACCGCTCGTCGCAATTAGCGTAAAGTTTAGGCCATCAATTAGTCAGACGACAGGTCGGATTCATTCATGAGATTCCGTGTTTTTTTTTTGTGTCTTTCACCCTTGTGGCGCAAACTTCAAACGAGATCATCCATGAGCAACACGCATGTTCCGCAAAATTCACATTCTCACTGGCTGCAGCTCACTTACCGTCAGCTCACTCGGGTCACAACGGTGGCTGGTTGTATATAAAAGTGAACGCAGCGGTGAAGCGTTGGTTCAGTGTCCCGAACCGGAAGCAACAGGTCGCATCCGGTGCTAGTGCGGAAAGACCCACTGGGGCACCGTTGTGTGTGATCGTGCTTACCACCTTAGTGAACAGTGTATTTGTGTAATTGTGCCACAACGTCCCGCAGGATCAGTTCCAGATAATTAACGGCAAGCAAGAATAGAGAGTCAGTGTCTGCAGGTGTTGGTGCGTTGGGAAATTCATTCATTGCAAAAGTGTTTGGCGTAACGCATTAGTGATCTTAACGATGTGGCACCTGTGGATTGTTCTATTGGTATTTACAACGGGTAATTATCGCAATTAATATTTACTACCATCGTGTTTCGGGTGCGACCGGTCATTGTTCTGCCTCGAAATTTTGCGACAGTCATTACCATTTATGTGATTTTTATTAGCTAAGTTGTTTAGGGGACAATGTTGTACAATGTTAGATTTTATTTGGCGCAATTAGGGCGCATTTTATTATCCATAAACGTTTTATTGTTTAATTTTTGCGATATATAAAACGTTATGTGCGTTTTCCATTTTTTTGTGTCATTTTGTAATTTTATTTAACTTAATTTGTGCTTATTTTATCATAATATATTTTTTTAATAAATTATAATTATGAAAGGAATCGATATTTTGAAGTAATTATAAGCCAATACGCATTTCTAAAATGTGTTTCATTCAACAGTGTTTTTCCAAAAATGCACAGTAAATAAACAATAAATGAGTGCGGTAAAAACTAAAAACGCAGTACTCGTTTTAGAAGTAGATAAGGCAAGCTTTTAGTAATGCAAGGCACGTTTCCGGCTGGCTGGTGATGGGCCTCCTATTCCTTTGGCATATTATTAGCAAACCATTCGTATTACATTAGCTAGAGAAGGGCCCGGAAAAATATTCGGCTAGCCGCAGATAAAGAATGATAAATTACTTGTCGGTAATTATTTACGTGCGCATTGGGGTTTTGGACACATTACACAAACGTTAATGAGCTACAAAACGATCAAATAAATCTTCAAGCGGGAAAAGTGTCTAAGTGCATTGAATTTGTTTCAAATTTAATTTCTAATTATTTTTTATTTGTTTTGCCACAAATCATATATCTTAGAAATTTGAATTGGTTGTTACTTAAATTATCAGAAAAAAGGCGTAGTAGAAACATCTCAATTATTGAAACCGTAATCAAAGGCTAATGATCATGATTATCTCCTTAAATCCAAGATTTGATTAAAGAAAATATTCTTCAATGTGCTCCAGTGCACATGTCAAGAAATTATTCTTTATAAAAACGTTTGTTTTCATACTAAACACCCAGGCCGTATTGTTTTGCACATATTTTAAATGTAAATGAAGATTTTCATAAAATAATTATCAGTTACAAAGAGGATTTTTGTAGCGTGAAAATGTTTTATTGGAAGAGGTTTATCAATATCTATCCATGATATTAGGACGCTAAGGATTAATCCACTTGTATACACGAGCATCCTTAACCTTTGATGTGCTATAAAAATTTTGTTCATTTCTACCGAATGTAAAAACTCTTTTCAAAAACTAAATCATTCTCGGTTAATTTTTGAAAACAATCACAAACAGAATATTCATACCAAAAGTGCTTGCTTAAGTGCTACGGTACTGATCATAAAACAATGAATATATATGAATGAATTAATAGAAATTAAAAATATGAATTTTTTTGGTGAAATATATATATGAAACTTAGCGAAACTGTTAAGAGGTTAAACAAATATAATACTCCTAACAAATTGATAGATTTAATCAGTCGAGATTAAAATATTCCTTCAATATGAATGTCATCTATGGAAGTTGCCTTAATTTTGAAAAACTTTTAAAAAACAGGGATCACCAGTTTTGAATTTCAAGTTGGATCTTCAATAATTAGTTCCATTAGTTCGTTGTATGAAAATAAACACTGCGTCATCAGTAGTCTAAGTCTAGTTAGTCAGTGTCTTATTTAAACGAGATACTAAGATTTATAACATCTGTGGATCTAATGGTAGCTGGAGTCTTAGATCTTCCACGAAAATTGTATCCACTATTGACTCTTAAGACATTTCTTTATCGTAAACAGCTTGAATGTTATTTTGTGTTATAGAACAAATGTTAGGCTAGTTGAACCATTTTAATCCTTATCACAAAACATTTAAGATTTCTCCTTCTCAGATGGCACTGTTTACGGTAGCATTAATGAAGGTCCCGATGATACAGTCCACGGTTCAACGGCGTCATCATCCAGCTCCAGATCACTACCGACCCAAGCCATAGATTTCGTTGATACGCGCCCGGTTGGGTTGGGTCGAGATCATGGCAACGACGCCGAACGAAAGGAGATGGATCTGTTTAGCCAGCTAAAACACATGCAGCATCTGTCACGCAATGGTCACCGATTAACACCGTTTACCGCTTCCGATTCGGAGATGGCCGGTGTCCGAAGATCGCTAGCAACAGTGCTGCAGGTGTTGCTACCGTACGGACGACTCCAGCAACGTCCACCTCCATCAGCCGACCAAGACCAAACCGATCCGTTCGACGATGAAGCTGCATTCGGTGAACCGCTCATACCCGACCGACCCGATTCAGCGAACTATGTGCTACACGGCAAGTTGGTTGAGATTGGCCCAAAACAGCGACCCACATTTGGAAGTCCTGCAACCGAGTCGAACGAACCTCGCACTGCAGGAATGGGAGAAGATACCTTCGGAAGTGTGGGTCAAAAGCGAGCGGCGGCCCTTCGTTCGACGATGGCCCGTCGGTCACACATTTTGCCTGCTGTGTCGGGAGGAGGAGGAGGAGGAGGAGGTGGTGGAGGAGGTGGAGGAACAGAAGATGGCAACTTTATGCCTTCCATCAGTGTTGGTGAGTTTTACGGTACGGTCATAATGATGAGATTTCTTATCCCAACCTGTATTTCGGCACATGCGGTTGCTAATGGCCATGGCACGCTTCAAAAAGTCAACTATCAGCTTCGGTGCTTTGAAATCTTGCATTATAGCTTTCGGAATACTGTGCTTTTTTATCGGTGTAATGTGATGCATGTTGTTGTTAGAGCTATAGTGTTGTTTAAACAATTAATTTTATCCGACTTGGTTGTAATTTCCGTATGTGTCCTTGTCTTAATTTTAATGTTGTATTTCTTTACCAAATTATTGCCGTATGTGTCCTTATCTACTAAATTTCTATTCCGTTAAAGTAATGGATACTGTGTATCCCTGTAATTCAAACAAAGCGTTTCAAAATTATAACCTCTCGCAGTTTATTTTGTATACAAAGCCTGGGCTGCGATAAAGCATCGGAATCTTTAATAGAATACGAATAGCTTTGAGTATTTAATATACTTTTTGTAAATTACCGTAAATAATTGTTTGAAGACACCTTGGGAAAAATGGTTTTCACGGTATACAACGACAGGAACTTCAAATCCTTTCAGGTAGAAACTTCAACCTTCTGTATATTCTAGTACTATTTTCCTTTTTGAATTATTATTCCTTAACTGTTTCTTTGAGATATTCCAACAAGGCCAAAATCTTGACTCTCTAAAGTTAGGGAAGATTTTGAAGTCTTGTTTGAATGAACGTAAACTTTAAAACTCAAGAAAGTAAACTGCTAATGGTTGTGTAGGTCCAAATAGGGCTTCAAACGCTATAATTTGGATGTACAATAACGATTAAATACCCAAAAACATCCATAAAAACACGTTAAGATAATATGGTTATTAAATTAGGTATTAAATTGAAAACTTTGAACAGTATTTTATTATTTCGATCGTTGATCATTATTACTTCCTAAAAGATTCGCCGGTACTATCAGAAGGAGATGAGTACGGCTAATACAGGTTTTTCCAAAACTATAGAATCACCTAGCATTTTTAAGATTATTCTAAGTTACAGACAACTATATCTAGCATATAATAGAAGAGCTTTTAATTCGCGTTTCTATATAATTTGCAATGCAATTTAGTACATCTGGTAAGAGAGACTCTGCCCGTAAGAAACAAGGGAAGTTTTCACCATGAAAATGTTTGCCGTATTTCATTTTTGTTCTCTAAAAATTGCATTCCATAAAGTGATCTTCACATTTCATTTTCACTAGTAATTGTAACAAACTAAATAAATCTATGCTATCGTTCCTCAACTACTAATTTTCTGAATCTGAAGAATAGGTTGATTTGCATAAAGATAATTTAATTTCTCTCATTTTTTTTTACAACAATGAAGCAATCATTGAATCAACTTGAACTAGAAGTACAAGTAACTGTAGGCATTTCTTGTCTGCACTTCACTTTATATCTCCAACATTTCTTCAGAAGAGTGGACAGGTCTCAATACACACTAAAAAAATACTACAAATACTGAAAAGCCTTAAAATACTCTTAGTGATCCTACAGCTTCGAAAAGGATTGTACGACATCAGGAAAAACAAATTAAATTGGTGTTTATTCCTGCTATCACAACGATTAAATGTTCAAACGCATGAACGCATGATTTTCATCACATAAATGTTTTCAATTATAGCTAAATAGAACTGGGATGGATGAGAAATTACGCCACGCATCAACATTTTTTGCGCACTTACATAATGATCAACCCGGTACCGAAAATTGGACATGTACACAAAACACCGCACCGATACCGGCAAATCAGTTCTAAAACTATTTAATTGGCAACGGGAATAGATAGATGGCGCAATATCGATGGCGCAATTGTATACAACCATCAGCTTACATCGTACCAATTGATTAGTGGCAAAAATTGATTGATTGATCACCCGACCGACAGCGCCCTACCTTGATGCCTTGATTATTGAAAACCATTATTCATGGGCCTGACTACTGTTCACGCTCGTATCATACGGAACCATAACCGCCCATTTTAATTGCCATCTTGTAGAGCGCCCACCGGGGAGCATGGGCGCTTGGTGCAATGACGTAAAATGTATCATCCTTCGTCGTTGGCGCGGCCATTTCTAACTCACACGGGAAGTTTCTCGTTGATAGCGACCGGGGTAGAACTAGGCGTTAATTCGTTTACATGCGCTAGTGGTGATTTAATTCATCTGCTACCGCGGTCTCTCATCCACAACAGTTTGGGTACGCAAATCCTGTCCGCACGCATCACTGTCACTCGTCAGGTGATGAATTGTATTTCCCCACGTTGTGCTGCTACGGAGATACATTCGGATGTAGTTATCCTTCTCTCCATGTGTGTGTGCTGCATGTGATCTAATATCGTTAATTTAGCTTGGCAAGACAAGATGCGCCCTTCGGATATAATGTAGCCGTTGCGTCGAACTCGTTTCAGGTGCGCTAACGAACTTGGGCGACTTCTTCCAGAACCTCAAGCACAACCTTGAGTCGCTAGAGTCGAAGAACCTGAACAACGATCAGGTGAAGCTGCTGGAGGGCCAGAACATGATCAGCAATCTGCGCAAAGGTAAACCTCCGCCACAGCCCCAGCAGGGGGCGCTGACAGTCCCGAAGAAGGTTTTCCAATGATTCCAAGTCGTCTGAAGGGTTCTTCTATTCCAGAGTTTGTCGCGGACTATCCAAAGCCGGCGGGCAGTGCCGCTTTCCTGCACGCCATCCGGAACTATCGGCCGTCGCACCGGATTCGGGCGCTGGTATCGACCGTGCCGGAGCTTTACCGTGGCACGAACTTTCACGATCCCGTGTACATGCTTGCCGGGCTCGGAAAATGAGCTACCCGCCAACGATCCGACCGCCACACTCGGTTCTGCTGGCCACCTGCTAGATGAATCCAATGGGGCAGACGTTTCCATCGACTCCTTTCTTCCCTGCTGCCCACATGATACACACATGTATCGGATCACGCCGAACACCCTGTTTATTGCCCTGCTCGTGTACTGATTGTAAATAGGTGCCAGTTTGTTGCTAGCCGTAGGAACAACACCCCCATTTCTCACCACAAACCACTCGCCCGCTAGTGTGAACAATATGCTTCGCTTCACACTACCAACTACTATATATCACAATACACTATCGATAAAGAAAAATGCATAACTCCCATAATAATAAACACAACAACAAGAGAAACGTGTGTTGATCGCATCAAGGATCAAACAAAGCACCAAAAAAATGTTTGGTACAAAAAAAAACAAGACAAAAAAAAATGGTTAAGAGAAATTTTACAATTTTCGGCCAAGTTAAATGAACAAAAAAAAAAGAGAGTCATAAACCCCGGAAGCATATGCAGCTATAATTTTGTTGGACTGGAACCCCTTTCCGGGGAGGGAGACACGTGTGACAAAACAAACGATGGGAAGGGTGGTAAACGTTATTCCCATGCCGGGCGCGGGTTGATGAATTTTCATTATTACATGTCAATAAATTGTACCAACCATGTTTCGCTTTTGATGTGTGGAATAAATTAATGATCTGTCACTGTTTCGTCTGTTCTTTCGCGTGGGTTTTTTTACTTCCTTCACTTCAATTGTAAAGTACGCAGTGTCTGGTGTCGGATTGAATCACTCGATGGTACGGCCGCTTTATGACGGGGCGATTTGTGTTGAGATTGATTTTTTAATTACCTGAAATATGCTTTAGTTTTTTTGGAATACGATTAAGGAAAAACAACATCACGATAATGTTTTTTTGTTTTGGTCAATTGCCTGTAACTTCATGAGACATTTTCTTCTGGAACTGTTGGCTCCACTAGACACAAGGAATTCTACGAGTTCGTAAGAGCTACTGCTGTATTGATAAAACAGCTATCTGGAACTATATTGCCTCCAATATTATAACAAAATTCAAAGGGAGTGATCTCTACGCGTCTAGATTTCAAATTTCCCTGTTTTCTGGGTTAGTCTTAATTCGAGTGCTTTTTTTTGTTAGTAATCATATCTTTATTGTGAACCGCAGTTACTTAACCACCTAGTGCTTCCACCGATGACTTCTAGACGGTTGGTTGGAGAACAAAATACAGCTTATGGAGATCTTAGTTTAAATAGACATTGTCAGCATCAGCTCGAAGTAAAATGCTGAATATAACTCTCAGAACAAATACTTAGATTTCCGCTCGATTGGTAAGGTCAACTTTCTATGAACTTCCAAACCAAAATTGTTGAGAAATGAATATGTTCTCCGAACAAGTTCTCCGAAGATCGTTGATGTCGTTCTCTCTGGCGTGGACTATATGGTAGATCTGCGGTTACTGTTGGAGCTGAATTTTATTCCGCTTTAGACTTCCAAGAAGCTTCATCCTTAAATGCTCCAACATCTCTCAGTATACGTTAGTTGGAAGCGTAGGTGATCCTTGAAGGATACTCAAAGTACCCTAAATCTCCAAACAGAAGAAGGCTGCCCAGAAGTTTCAGATAATTATGTACCAGCTGATGAATCTATCGTATTCCTGGACATGGTAAGTATATTTGAAGGTTGAAATGCATGCTTGCAAAAAATATCTATTGTACTAAGTGAAGTTTCTTCGAAGACCACTAATTTTGATCTTTTTCGAACTCTTGGTCCGCTCTAATGAGCACATACAGAAACTGACTATTCTCTATCGTCTCAATTGAGCAATTTTCCCAAGCTTAGACATTTGGAGATATGATGCCTTCCAACGCGGACGTAATGGGTAGTAGTAGAGTGAAGATAGCTCCATTGATAGTTACTGTATCATTTTTGAAATGCTGCCATACCAGTGCAGCTTTTTTAGAGTACCAGTAATTAAAAATTATTTAAATATTCAAAATCCAAAATGGTCTTCGTCGCGTTTTTTTTTTTTTGGTTTAGAAGACTTTTGCAAGAAGAAAGAACATTCATGTTTGTTAGTATTCTGATTGCCTAGTATTCTGAGCTAGGATTGCCTCAAACATGATTTTATCACACATGTTTTAAATATTAACTAATTTATATGTTTCATTCCAGCATATACGCAACCGTTCCAATTGTACTGGCCAGTTCCAACCTTAGTCCAACTTTGCTCAAACCGTATCGGTCGGTTGACGTTGGGGAGCAAAACAAAGGCACGGCTACACAATCCAACATGTTGTACAACAAGTATGTATCAAATTGTTAAAAATCTCAAAAGCTCGTTTGAACTCGAAATTTAACAAATTTTATATAAAGAAACATTACTAAAACAATGAAAAAACAAAAAAAATTGTATAAATAAGATCAAGTTGTATAATAATAGAATATACTAATATAGTCTTATTAATAAAAAGATTTTTTTCATTTTTATTTTACGTGTCTCTATTTACACCAAAAAAGGCTCGATTATCATCTTCTATGCTCAAAACTGTTTTGTAGAGTTTTAATCACATTTTAATGGCCAGTATGCTCAAATATGTATTGCTTTACAAAAACATTTAATTCCTATGATCAAATCAATAAGACAGAATATCTCCACAGTATATTGCATCAGGAAAATCGTCTATTATTTTTATCAATGTTTTGCTCTTTAGCGGTTATGTTAACAACAAAACCTGAAACTGACAGTGATCAACATAGGCAACAAAGTTGTGCAACATGTTCCAACACTTCCACGGTGTGTGCAGCCCGTGCTTTAGCGCATCAGTTTCCGCAGCAACGTTGGGTACTTGCGTTGTTTTGTTGATCAACGCGGCTCGCTGCCGTAGCGCACGCGATTTTCCGCGAGAGAACCCGAACACGGGAGAGCGACCGCAGCGACCGCCTATAGCCAAGTGGGTAATTTTGGAGCAGTGGTACGTACCAGTGCGAGAACGTTATCCGTACCAAGCGGTCTTGTCGCGTTATCCTTCACGTCCGGCCTACCCGTGTGGCATGTGTGTGTGTGCAGTGCCGTTTGAGGTCGCGCGCATCCTTCCTCCCAACAACCAACAACAAACGGGGGAATAAAAACCCACCCCGGAGTAGCCGTCACGAATAGCCGGGGGTTTTAACCGCAGTTATGCACCATCATCATACATCATCGGCAGCGCGATAGCGACACACAGTGACAACACATACAGCAGCAGCAGCAGCAACAACAACGATAACAACAACAACCTCTCCTTCCAAATGTGGCGTTCGCTGGCACTGAGAATTGGATTGCGACGGATTGTCGTACATTGATCAAAGCAGCAAAAAAGGATGACATCAGTTCGCAAACTGTAGGAACGGTTAGATAGGAATATATTTCCCCCGGGTTTCCTCCGTAAATCCTTCCGGCCCATCCAGACACATCCGCTAGCATCCTGGTACTGCAAAATAAAATTTTAAAAACCAGTCATCTAATTGGTAAATAAGAAGCAAATTTCCAATTCTCGCAATATTCTGGCTCTTCGTGTGGCTGTTCGAGATTGGTTGCGGCCTCTTTGTTCACAGCCTACCGTATACGTACGCAAACGCACACAACGCGTCCGTTTGCAGATTCCGCAGCATCCAAAGCGAGACCCGAGTGTGTGAAGGCGGAAAAGTGGGCGGAATTTTTATGTTTTCATTTGGAAGAACCCATCTTACTAGTTACATTCGGTTGATGCGCTGGTGAATAATTGCTGTGTGAATTATTACGCCATGTCTGCAGCTTGTCCGAAAGGTTAACATATTTCTCGGACTGATTTATGTTCCTTACGTGCCGTTCTGGAAGTGAGTGTGTGTGTGAGTGCGCGTGAAACCATTCCAGCCGTGGAGTGTGCCAGTTAAATTGAAAACATACACCACTGCCGGAGCATTAGCAATAAAAGTCAAACAGCAGCAATCCATCAAAGTAGCAGTGCGTGTGCCACTGCACAGAATTGGTGGAGTGAATACAATTTTGTTCTTTTCTTCCTTCCGTCTCACAAATATTTGCAAATCGCGCAAAACCCCTTGGAGGCACGTCTTCCCAGCAGACACCAAGTGCTAAGCAGTGTGTACCGTTTTGCGCGTCTGCTTAAATGTCCTGCGAGAGGCTGCGGGTTTGTTGAGAACGCGAGCACGTTCTGACGGCGGGTGTGTGTGTGTGTGTGTGGTTGTGTGGCATCAGGGCGTTGTTGGGAGTCGCGGGCTACTGTGGTAAACGAGGCACCTTCATCAGCACCAGCATCCAGCCAGTAGCAGGCGGTGAAAGGCGTTCAGCAATAACAACAACTTTGGGACTGTATCTCTCCCGCTCCCCAAAACTTCCATTACGAGAGAGAGAGAGAGAGAAAGAGAGGGAGCGCGCGCTAAAAATCTGCATCCTCCTCACGCATTTTTGACAGTCGTTTGATTGAAGTGTTCGTGTGTGTGTGTGTGTGCCGGACGAGGAAAATCCTCAACATTCGGCCAACCAGAGAGTGACGACCTGCCGAAGCGCCACGCAGAGAAAAAAAGGTTTGGCAAAGGGGTGTGAGACGGAACGACGAGCGGAAAGCGGTGAAAATGTCGACAAACGATGCTAACTTTATGCTGTTTCCAAACATTAACGATTGTTCGTACGTTTCGTGTTACTGGTAAGTGTGATGTTTAATAATTGCTCCATTTTTTTTTTCATTTTGGCAAACAACAACAACTTTAATAAGAGATGACCGTTTTGCAAAGAGAAAACAAGCGTGCGAGAGAGAAAGAGAGAGGGAAAAAGAAAGAGAAAAAAAATGCACCACTTGCTTGACACAACAACAGTCGCCCACTGTTGCTCCAGGTGGTTCCCGGGCCACCTTAATCAATCTTTTCCACATCAATTTATGTTTTCCTTTCGCCTCGCCGAACGTATATAAACATCTACACGCACCTAGCGCCCGAGTTTTTGCATTTGACCAAGAAAGCTTCTGTTTATCTTGCAAACAACTCCATCAGAGAGAGAAAGACAGAGAGAGAGAGGGAACGACAAAGCCAGTTGTATAGAAGTTGTTTCGTCTTTGGAGCAATGGAGACGCCTGGTCGTTGGTAGTGAATGGCAACGTGCGGTGCTTTATTCGTTTTGTTCTTTGGAACCCACCACGAAAAGAGCACAACTGGCACAACGACTGCCTCCGGTACGGCAGAAGGCACTGGAAACTGTGCCGAAATATGGCTAAGGTTTGGGAAGGTAAATGCAATGGTACACTTTCGGCGTACGCTTCTGCCGCATTTTACACATGACCTGAAGAATGCTTACGGGTAAAATGTGTGGAATTCGTGTGTTCCGATCCCTTTTTGTTTTGTAGACGGGAATATTTTGTCACCGTTTTTTGCCTTTTGAACGTGTTCTCCAAGTCTTTTTCTGTGTGATGTTCTGCATTGTTCTTGTTTTCTAGGAAAAAGGAAAATTTGTAACAAATATGTGTTTATAGTTTCATTAACATTCGTTTTATATAATTTAAATTTATTACTAAAAAAAGACTATTTTATGACTTTTATCTAAAATTTATATTTCACAAATATATGGTAAAGCTTTAAATTAAAATACCAGAATGTAATAATGTTTTCGCTCATTGATCCTAGTAAAAACTCAAATTCTCAATATTCCAATTCGATTTTCCACAAAACTATTGTTTGTAAATTATACATTAACTACTGTTGTAATTATACAAATCTCTTGCAGCAAATGTAGCAATAGTATCAACAACTTATGCTTTGTTTTGTATTTAAATATTCAATTTTATATTTAGACATCACGAATGTTGAAAATATAGTTTTTATAGAATTCCTAAAGGTTCATTATGTTATACGAAAATTAAAATTCTCAATGTTCCAGCATGTAATCCCCAAAAACCAGAATTTCTTGAAAGCGTTATCTTATTGTCTTAAAAATTTCATCAGGTGATCATTACACAATACTGAAAACTGCCTAACCAAACGTTGTTCAAAGGCCTCTTACGAGTCTTTAGCAAGTTAACAGACAATTATTGTCTAGAAACTTTAGATTATTCTTCACAATATTGCCAAATTCCAACTAAAAACGCTTTAAGTGCCTTTTAAGAGCGTTTAGCAAACTGAGAGACAATTTTCAGGGTATTAGAGTTTAAGTGGCAAATTTGGTGCCATTTCTAGAATTCGCGCAAGTAGAACTCCCAATTTCCCACTTCCTGGAACCTAATTCTGCACAATGCTTGCACATTACCAAGCGTACATTAGACGAGAAAACATTGAACATAATTAACTTGACTTTGTAAAAGTACCAGGAAGTGTGAATGTAATTTCTCTGCTCCCTTGACACATTCTTGTTAAACTTGAAACGATTCTAGAAAAGCGAAGCGGATCTGTTCCTGGATGTTTTTATGTGTAGTAGATATGGAGTATGTAAACATCAATGTGGAAAATTTCCTGAGCTTTTTGCAGTTGAGCTCGATTTTGTGCTAAATAATTCCAACCTGCACACTTGCAAAACTTTCCGATACTTAAAGGATGTATCAAACAAGAAGTATTATAACAGAAAAAAATATTTTAAACAATACTTAAAAATTTGTATTTTTTTTCTTATGTATCTCAACATTTTCCAGCTCATGTTGTAAAGAATCCAAAAATGCCATTTTCATTATTGTGGATGCAATTTTGTTGGAATTGAATTGAACTGTAGCACATAAATTATTCATAATCAGATGATTAAAACTGATATTGAAAATATAACCTCACTAGCAGAGAGCATTCGTATAAAATTAGTAGAAAAATGATTTCATAAGCCCTTATTATACTACCAAATGCCACGAATGAACAACCCAACCCTGAATAACAGCATTTCTCGGTAGCACATGGTTCATATTAAATTGCCAGGTTCGCAGGATAGCCTTTATGCGGGATTATTCCACTGGAAAGTGAAAGATTTTTAATCATTTAATTTTTGTGCAGCGTAATGGAAATAATTTCGGAACGGGGATGGCAAGAAATGGTTCGTGCGGTCCGGTGCACATTTTACCTATTAACTTCATTTCCATTACATCCACGTAATTTCATCAGAGCGCAAGCACCGTATCATTGATGATAAGAAGATGGGTATGACATTCCTTCGGGCGGAATTAAGCGAACGAGCGACATAAGAATGTTTATACACGTACCCATTTTTATTTTATCATTTTCTGCTGCCCCAATCGTCATCATGCTGGATAACATTTTTATTCCCCTTTGCGAAACGTTTTAATACTTGCTTGCCATTCTTCTGTTTCATCGTATTTTATGGTTTCCATTCGGTGATGCTCTCTATGGTGGGCCCGGTTGCAGAATATTATGCCACGGATGCGAACTTGTGCGAACATGCGGCGAAGATACGGCCAATATAGGACTAAATATTCAACGAAACGTTCCAAAAGGGAGTGCCAAAAGCGTGACATTTTTTTTGGAGCAAAACCTCGCCTTCACGCTCGTCTCCCTGGTCGACAGACAACGGCTGATGGTTGGCGTATTGCTGCCGGGGAACCATCATTATCGTCTACAACTACAAATGGAAAACAATCTTGGCGCCAACGGTTGTCGGAAGGAAGTTCTGTGTGTAGGAATCTTGCCAGCGGCACTGGTAGTGGGAAAAAACATTCTAGAGGTTGTGCCATTTCCTTTTTACGTAGCAATGTCCAACGGTCCATTTGCACTCTGGCCTTTGGAGTTTTGTTGTAATGTTTTCGGTGTTTGCCGGTTTGCCTTGTGCCACTGCTGGAGGCTTTATCTTGGATTCGCATAATCATGCGTATGAGGATTAGCGAAGATGTAGTCCCAACTTGAATATTCTAACACGTCCCAGCCATTGTCCAAATATTGGGCATGGATGAACGATAATGTTCATTTCTTTGATATCGAATGTCCTGTAGCAAACCTTTCTTAAATTGTAAATATTATTTAAGCGTTAGAATTCCTCTCCACATGCTAAAATAAGTTCTCAAATATTGTAGTTGTATCGCTATGTTCATAGACTTCGAAGACTTCCCATCTCCTCTTTGGAGAGATAACTTTAGCTACTACTACTAACTTCAACTAATTTCTAGCTACTGTCAAAGCAGAATTTTCTTTTCATCTTGTTGTTGTTGGATCGGTGACGACATATTCTTCCAAGTTGTATTTCCAAGTTGAATCTTCTAACACTTCCCAGCTAATGTCCAAGTATTGGGCTTGGTTGTACGATAATGTTAATTTCGTTATTTCTTCAAATATATTTTTAGCGATAGAATTCCTTTCAAAAAAAAAGCAGCTTGCTAAAGTTAGTTCTCAATATTAGTTGTTGTATCGCTATTTTTTATTTGAATTCGAAGACTTGTCCTTTTCTTTTCGGAGAGATAACTCAAGCTATTGCTAATAACCTCAACTAACTACTAACTATTGTTTTATCAGAATCTTAGAGTACTTAAACTTTATAACTCCTAAAAGAATTCAATTCTTTAAATATTCCCCAAGCACTGGATAAACCTTGAGCTTCGCATGCAGATTTTCAATAATTTCATACTCAATATATTGTTAGTATATTGCCCATTAAATGGAGCAGCCTTCAAAAATTTGCTTTGTCCTCCTATCGAACTTTGTTACGCGGAACAGTTCACCAAGCTAACCTTCACAGGGCGAGCTCATAATGCATACGAGCATGGGTGCGACGAACTTGAAAGTTTTCGGAGCAATTTCGCTGGCAATTAGATATTCATGTAATGACAACGAGCATACAAGCCGCGCTGCCGAACGCGTCCACGCAAAAAGGGCTCATGGGGAATTTTCACGCAGAAGCGTGACAGAACAATCAGATATACATGTGCTTCATGTTGTTTTTTCTTTTGTGTCCGGCAGTCAATAACCTTTACAGCAAAACCTTGAACTGTTTCCGCTTAAGCCTTGAATGTCACGCAACGGGGTTTTAGAGCAATTTTTTGAAAAATTGGCTCATATTAAACATGACATTTTTGAACTTGAATTCAACTTTTCTTATTTGAAACTCTTATCTTTATCTTCCTTTTTTTTTGAGGATCACCTTATTTATGATCGTTTTATACATTATTCTTAACAAATATTCCTTAAAATGCTTTCAATAGCTATAACATTATTAGAAAGACTTAATATTCATACTTCAACAGTACATCATTATCGTTCGTGACCGCGTGTCGTTGAAAGCTTTTTTTAAACTTTTCCCAAAACTCCATCTCGTTCGATGGAACAACGGATTTGCATGATGTTCCGTAATAACACGGCCACCATCAGCACAAAACTGCACAACAGTGGTTAGCATACCGAGCATCATCCGATCAGAAGTGTGCTGAAGTTTATTAATTTGATAAGGTCGTTGTGAAAAGTTGGCCCAACGACAAGGGGATGCTTTTTACTTTGGTGTGGATTGTTTTAATTTACTAAGCACATAAGCACACACGCCCAAACATTACCTCCCCCTGGAGAGTGTTTTCGGTTGCTACAACTTTTTTCGTTTTTCGCTTTTTATTTTTATGAAGCAGTGAAAAAAGATTGTGTTGGAAAGATTTCAAGACACTTTAAGATTGCCCTTTCTTTGTCGCTCAAGAGTTGTCTGCAGGCTGCCCGGTGTCGGTTGTCATAAAAATGGGTTTTTGTTGGTGTGAACAGACGAATGTCTTTACCGCCCGCTGATGCGAGCGGAACGTAACTGACACACGTTACGAACTGACGAATGGGGCCAATAAAGTTGGTTGGGTTGGTCCCGGAACGTTGTGTTTTGTGCTGCGTTAAACGAGCAACCGTGTCGTGGATGAAGAAGTGTGTGCTAAGAACAAAATTTAAGCCAACACACTCGCTTGGAGGGAAAATCTATCTCGAGGGAATTTTACAATGTTTGCAAGACGAAGCGTAACCGAACCGAGATGTCCGGTATTGGAGAAACCGGTGGTTGGATTTTTTATGCGCATCGCATGCTAACCCATAATAATGACCACTTCACAGCCTTTTTTTTGTTGAAGGGACCGCGTGCTCGCTGGCTCGGCATCGTCTAGCAGTGTTTTGCTGCACGCACGCTACCACGCTTCAAAGCCGAGGACGTACGTTTACTCGCCAGCAGCAGGACGATAGCAATTTGATGGCGTCCGGCGACTGGCGACCCGCTGATATACATCGCACCAGCTTTATATAACGAACCATTGCTGGTCACATACCCATAATTTTGTTGCGTTTTGAGTGTTCTTGCCGTGAGGTGGATGGTAATTTGAAAAATGGAAACCCACGGCACAACACCACATACGGTGGACTCGCGCTGGTGTGAGTTGAAATAGGACTCTTGGAAATGCGCTTTTGCGGAATGGTTGCCCAGTATCACCGATGGCTTTGAAACTAACAACATTTTCCCGCATCAGGCAACTCCCGTGCGATGGTCAGTGTGGAGAAAGAAATATGGAAATCATGTGCTAAGTTCACCGTAAGAACATTTCTAGTTGTACGCTTCGGGGCACGATGCTTCCCGGGCACGGATGGTAGATCGGCTGTAAAACTGTTGCATTCCGGATGTTCTCACATGTTACCGCAGCGTCGAGTACGGTGTAATGCTCAATTACGATATAACCAGGCCCGCACTCACGTGTGGGTTCGTCGAAAAGAGTACAGGAGCGAGATTGCTTTCCATACGTGATATCTTATTCAATCCGATTATTATAGTTTGTATCTGAATGTGAGCTTCACTTACCTGAATGTGAGTACCTAAAATTATTGTATATCTCGTTTATGTTTGTAACAAAAAATGTAATGTCAACGGATCAGATATCTGAGTTACTAATAATCCAAACGAGCGCTTCCAAATGGTTGAATAACTTGGGATGGAATTCTTAACATCCTAGATCCCATAAATAAGAAGGGAGATGAGCTAGAATATACTGACTAAAAGATATTTTCCCTAATACTACAAGATCGATTAGTAACATCCGAAAAAGAAAAAGCAGGAGTCTTTGAGAGAGAACTCAATGATCACTGATCTCATTTAAACGAATTTTGGAGAAGATGACAGCCTTCAAAGTTTATGAGGAACAAAAAATAGTTCCTTTTTTACATTGATTGCCAAACAGTGTGCGAAATGTGCCTATAATACATTGTCTTTATTAAGTTTTGGACGTCCAATGGATTTATTGTGAGGTCTATTACACGCATCGTATTTATTAAAATTGTATGTTTGTGTAGTCCTCATCATCTCAGACATTATTCTTCTTCTATAACATAAAAACCTCGAGAGCCTGCCATTTGCTGACTTCCGTGGCTTGAATTTACCAGAAATAAAATAGTCTGTCCTGTGTACAGGGAAACGATACAGATGGAAAACGATTCTCGGTCCTGCAGTGTGAAGGATGGCTTGCTAGTGCCTCGGCTAGCTAGCCACTCGAAGTTTGGATCATCTCAGCAGAATATAGCTTATATAGGTACTCGCCGAATATATTCTACGCATTGTTACAACTGTTCTTGAGAGTATTGAACAATTGGAATCCCTGCGATGTCGGTTGCCAGATGTAATTACTGTCTCAGTTGTCTTAAACTGGGATCATGTTATTAGTTTAGTAACTTATTATGAAGCTAAATGTCTTCGAAAACATTACTACCACTCTACCAGTTCCGAGATTTTTTCGGCGTGAAGTTGAGTTGGTTTTTTTTATATATTTTTATAAAAAATTTGAAAATATCATTCAATATATTTGAAATTTTCCATCCATGAATTAAATATGAGCAAAACAAATAAATTGGTTGTCCGAAACCCCATGCCATGGATATTTCTATGATTTTTGGAACTTTGGTCCAAAAAGTTTGCCGACCATTGCCTTAAGCAGTTGGCGATGGCTTACGCTTCCAAGAATTTCAAAACAATCAATATATAAAAAATAAAGAATACCTCTTTAAAGGCAGATTGTTGAGAATATTTGTAACGAAAACTCTTTGTAACTCGATTACACAAATGAAAAATCAAGCAAACAGATACTGGAATTTGTTTAAATGCTAAACTTAGCCACACTCCACTCTTGGAAGGTTTCTGTTCTTTCTTTACACAAAATCGACCAACCGGATGTGGAGTAAATCAACAAGACATCTGGAACTACCCGTAGCAAGATCAACATTCATTCTGGAACTAAATACGAAAAAGGTGATTTTCATGAAGTAGAAAATGTTTAAAAAGTATTGAGATAGTATCCACGAGAATACTTGAGCGATTCTATCGAATGTTTTAGCCCCAAAGTTAAAGTTAGCCCCAAGTTTATCGTACTGGTGAAAGTGCGTGTTATTAAATCTCTCGAAGTTTGAAAAGTTCAAACCTCGAAATAATGTATTAAGTAGATAAATACAACGACAAATGTAAGTTTGTAGTTTAACAGCAGTTGTAAGGAAGTCACAAACAAAATCGTTGGTATTTATCCACAGAAATAAAGTCAACCCAAGAGCTCTCCTTGCAGGTGAGCTTCTGAAATCTGAAGGACCTGTTTGTCTGAAGCCACACAATACCGTTGACTTAGAATAATACACTCCCCAACTGCCTAATCTCACCGTTACCGTTGCAGATCTCTGCTCAAACATGACCAGATATCAAACCACCACTAACCACTATTCAAACGGAAAGCTTTTCTTGGATAATCAAAAGTCCAAATGCAACATCGGTACTGCTTGCAAAAGGCTAAGTAATGTATGCTTCCCGAGCATGTTTGTTGCCGGCGGTTTTCTTTAATCTTTCATTTATGCTGCTGCCCAGCAACATACAGTTGGCAGCAGCTGGTACGCCAATGGTTCGCCGCCGTTACTGAATTACATCGCTAAATGACCTTCGCTATCCTTCGCTCGGTGCGTTGTGAATAATACGACAAGTTAAGCCGCTGCCGGGGCCTCGGCAACACCATTTTGGGTTTGCTCGGGATTTACTGGAAAGCTTTCGATCTGACCTGTTTATCTTTGCAAACCGTCCGCCTCAAGATGCAAGGGGACGATCAAAGACGTGATGTTTTTGTTTCCATTCGCACCCGTTTCCGTCCGCGGCCCGTGGTCGTGCTTGTTTACAAGGCTTTGTAAGATGCGAAGGTTTATCTCCGGCACTCTATATCAGACGGTCGCACTTTCGGTTTGAATTTTGCGTTTCGATTCGGTCGGTTCGGGCGATGGCTCTGTGGAATGGTTAATCCACGCTCAGTGCACCATTACCGGTGGAGCATTTATGTTCTTGCTGCTGTTTGGTTTTGCTTGGGTTATGTGAAATTCGTGGAATTCGTGTGTTTGGCGTTGTTTGAACGTCAGTCAAAACAAATTCACAGTAGAAATTTAAGCTACTCCATTTGTTATTCGTATAAGTGTAAATAGATGCGAATAAATCAACCATAAAAGATATTTAAAAGTTGGAATTAGAGATGTGCACACTGAGTAAGAGTGAGTGAGTGAGTTTAATCTTGCAAAGGAGTTTATAGTTTCAACTCAGCAGAAAGAGTTTTTTTTGACTCTCACTATCTACGCCGACTAGAGACTCACTCCTTTTGGCTTAAAACTCATTCTCACCCTCTGCGTCGACTAGTGACTCACTCTTACTCTCTGTAGCCAAAAGGAGTGAGTTTGAAGCCAAAAGGAGTGAGTCTGTAATCGGCACAGAGAGTGAGAGTGAGTTGAAAAGTAAAAAAGTATTTAAAGGATTAGTTTAGAGCAAATTTTTTTCATAAGTCTTTAAAGAGTGAGTCAAAGATTCTAATCCTTATAACCACTCTCTCGATCTGTTTCAACTCTTTGAAAAAAGTGATTTTCGCATCTCTAGTTGGTATCAGATTACTAAAACAACCCGCAGGCCTGTAACTGAAGAAGGAAGCATGCATAAAATCTTACAACTTGAGAAGTGCTTGCAAAATTTCATTGACTGATCTGCATAATTTAATATGGGCCTGGTTTGGAGAAAAGAATGGAAATGCACACCAGGGGATTTTGCTCCATATGGAAATAAATAGAGACCGATTTATTTCATACAACGTAACTCCCAACCGTAACAGATATAAAGATGATAAAGAAGGTTTTTCTGCTTACGTCCCTTTCTTTTTTTGGGCCCTTCAAAGAAACGTCCGTGCTGGCAAATGTCTCCTGGCAATAAAGCATGGGAAAGTATTACCAACATTGACAAACAGCCATGATTGGGTTTGCATAAGGAGCGGCCACGTGCCTTTTTTTTTCAGACGCTCCGTCTATATAAAAGCTCAACCACTCAATTGAGGCAGAGATAATCAATTCCACTTGCTCAACTTCACTGTCGCATCACGGTACAAACGGTGGAATGGAATTTATTTGAATAAATCCCTGCTGCTGCTGCCGCTCACTGGGCAGGACATGTTTATCGTCTACTGCCATCGAACGCGTGTGTGCAAAACGAGCCGAACGCCGTGGTCCGATGAATTGTTTTACTCCCCTGTGGATACACAGAAGCCGTGGCATCTTCATTCACACTCACGCCTCGTTCTAACACCTTGCAGTTGATACGGGTTGGGGTTTAATGTCCCTCCGGTCTCATTCATGGTTGTATTATGAAAAGCAGTAACCACTTTCGAGCCGAAGACGTTTTACATTAGATCGTTTGCCTTAACAGTTGTACAGTTTTGTTTTTCATTTTCTTTGAAGTAAAATCCAATTTCAATCATATGTTAAAGTAACTTTCTAATTACAATATAAAATCCCTTCAATATCAATATTTGGGTGCTGATGTGGATTTATCGTTTTATAACGAGCAGGGCTGGGGAAAATTTTCCCAAAGCTCGTTCTCCTTTCTACGACCTTGTACCCTTGTCAGCCATTAGAAGAAATGCTTTCCTTCTTCTAGCTACCCTGGGCGGTATTTTTTTTGCTTTTTCCCCTCCTGTTCAAATAAGTCCGGTACGTGCATGCAATCAACATCTATCTCAAATGTGCGTGACGTGACGCAATAGAGCGCGCAAAGGTAATGGGCGCGCAAAGGCGACGGCACAAAAAAAAACAGAGGCAAACTGTCACCCAATTTTCACCTTCGTCTATTTTGGCAAACATATAAAAAAACTGTTGGTTTCCACCTGTGATGGTGACCAATCGGTCGACCGGTTGTATGTGATCACCGGAGCAATATGCTTCAAAAAATGTTAATTTGCAGGGTTGTTTTGCGGAAATGTAGTGAATTTTCATGCGTTTCTTGACTCTTTTCAAGTTGAATTGAAATATTTGAGAGTTAATGATTTTCGAGGCCGATTTTCTAAAGTTGGAGTCAAATTTGAATTTTATTCAAGTTGAAATAGAACTTGTCGAGTACTATTTGAGGAATCCTGGAATAATAAGGGGTTCGATTCGATACGAAGCTCTCTCAACTGACATCTTTATCATATTGGAAAGATATAAAGTTATATGTTTACCTCTACATATTCCACTTCAACTTGAAAATATTCCAGATATACCGACCAATTATTAAAGTCAAGCGGAAATTTCTCAAGCAAACCTTGCCAAGACAAACGGAAATCAAATTGGCATTGCGAAAGTT
>KB663721.1:20963880-21003237 GCA_000349025.1 Anopheles minimus | reverse complement strand
TAATGCAATCCTTCTCAAAAGTTCTCTTGGTTTACTTTAAATTAACATTTATAAAAAAATACATTATTCTTTCCTTTTTAATATAATTTATCAATTAAAGAAATATTTTTATGAAATTATTATTTTAATATTTTATTTTATTCAAAATTAATTAAATGAATTATTTCAAAATTAAATTCGCAATCAAATAATCTAAATCATTGAAAAAAAAATCAGAACTCAAAATGTTTTCCGTAGCCTCGAGCTGACGGAAGGGTTTGTGTCAAACTTGAGAATCCGTTTGGCAATACAAATGTTTGAGAAAACTTGAGTGTTTCGAAATGTTTCGATAAACTTGAGTACTCAAACGGATAGCCAAACGGGAAGGCAAACACGCTTCGCAACGCCGATTTGTCCAATTGGAAGCTTTTTCTCAAGTACTTGAGTTTAGCAATAGCTGGGATAATATCAGTTTAAGCACATGCACTGAAAACCCCTGTAGTTTTCGAAATCGTGGAATTTCTATGGAACTTTCGTGCTTTTCAAGGTTGAAATCGATCCTGTCATCGACGTGATATTTATGCGTTTGTTTTAAAAGCTTTGTCTATACCAATATCAATGTGTACAGTTTCCAAAAATTGATATATATATTTCACATCTAGCTCTGCATACATGTTCCACTTCAACTTGAATAGAATCCAGAAATGGTTTCAAAGCTCTTAAAGCTCTTAAATTCCTTTCAAGTGTCTATATTTTCTCTTAAATCATACTGTTACTAAATCGTTTAATATTGCTACCAAAAAAAAACCATTGAATATCTACTAGAATTCTGCGAGAAAAGCTCGAGATAAAATTCTAAAAATGCTCCCATTCACTGATAAAAAGCCGTTAATTGCATTCATCCAAAATGGTGCGCTAATCCATCTTTCCAGTGCCATATCTATTACACTACACGTAATAGCAAAAAAAACAGAAGACTGACAGCAAAGCTTCCATAGAGAATGGTAGCCAAGACATGATTACATTAACGCACGCTACCGCACCTTCGAATCAGCAGAGATGAGGTGGTAAATTTCAAATATCGAACGAAGGCAGTGGAATGCCAAAAATATAACTAATTATTTTTCCATTAGCGGGAGGAGAGGGGGGAGAGGAAAATACCTCCCCTTCCCCAACACCTTTGCCCGCAGCATATTGAATACTCCGGGCATCCTGTGGAAAAGGAAAACTTAAAACATCCTCATTGTGGAAACACTCATTTAACAGAAAATGCCGAACAGCCAGGTGGGACAAAGCTTTGAACAGCGGTTGACCCAAATTCGGCCGCCATTATTTATTGCCAAACTACCCCAAACGAACGCAAAACTTAAACTAAGCGCGTTTGGTGCCAAATCTTCGAGTAAAATGACCAATAATATGGGATATTAATATCAACCTTCAATTAGTATGTTTAGTTCTTTTTTTTCTGTGAACTTTTTCCTCTAACGTGTGCATGCTTTCCTTTGCGATAAATCACCGAGAGCATCTAATTTGCATTGGAAATTGCGTGAGGCACGGTACGCCGAAATGGTAATGATGAATTGGACTTTCGCGTTGCACGGGGGGATATAGGATTTCAGTTTCTAATTATTTGCAAAATTTATTACGCCAACCTTTTCCGCCATTCCGGGTACGGTTGCTGAAGATAAAGTAATATGATGGTGCGGTCGGCATCATGGTAATGATAATGGATTTGCTGTGCCGTTGTTGGGTAAGTTTTTCATTCCAGTCTTTTTCAGGTTCGTACCTGTTACGGTGCTGTGGTTATCGATATTGTAATATAAATATCTGAATTAACCACCGGACCTTCCGCTATTAATGTTTGCCTTCGCTTCGCATTATGTTTGGTAGGGATCTTTGTGAGAAGATGTGTAATAATTATAATTGAAATAACATATTACGATGCAGTATAGTAATTTTCCATAATCAATATTTCTTAAAATAATTATAAACTGCAATAAATTAATATTTAATATAGTTATAGTTTGAATAAAATTATAAAAGTAAAAGTAAAAGTGCTGCCATTCTCCATTCTCTTTCTCCGTTTCGAGATGCGTTGCATGGTTTTATATTTGCATTTTGGGTACTTTCCCATACACGGTAGGCCCCTGTACCACGCATGCACATAACTAAAATGACAAAAGCAAATAACAGCCAGCGAAAAGTTAATCAGTGAGCAATCTGATTTTCTCCTCTAATGGCAACGATAAACAGACCAGTCAGCGCCAGCAAGTGCCCATACCGATGTGAAGCGTTTGTTGGGCAGTGTAACCAAATAAATACAGCCTTGTCTGCTCCGGCGCAACAACCAACCAAGCACCCCAAAAAAAAACTATTTGCTCTCGTCTAACATGTCGATTGGAGATGAAACCATGCAGCAGTAGTAAAAAAGAAGGAAAAAAGTATTTCCAACTCAGAACTGGTCGAGTGGTGGTCTCAAAGTAATGAAATATTGAAAATCATTGCAGCAATGAATGAATTTTTAACATGTATAGCGTGTTTTTTCTTTGGCCGTTAAACGCATGCCGCACCGATCGTAATAACTGGGTGTATGTGAATAAATTCTTGCTACGCTATTACGCTGCATGCGGAGCGTTTAGTAAGCTTCAAATGGTATTATTTATATTTTAGCGTGTCACAGCGCCTAGTGGCACTAAAAGCTTCATTGGAACTTATGCAATTGCATGCAAAAAGGCAATCAAAGGCTGTACAGAATTGTCGAGTTTGAATGATACATTTGGAGCCATTTCTAAACTCTTTTCAAACTGAAATGGACTTTATTTTCTGTGGAATCATTACCTGTTTCCAGATTCTAACTTCTAATTCATTTTGTTGAAAGTTTTTTCAACTGACACGTTGATGATGTCGAATAGCTTTACAATTTCTGAATTATAACTATACTAATTCTGTATTAAAATTATTCAACTGACAGATGAGTCCACTCCACTAATTGATCTGTCATGTCGGAAAGCTTTGCAAGTGTGCTAATGAGAGATGTGCACACTGAGTAAGAGTGAGTAAGTGAGTTTCATCTTGCGAGAGTGAGTTTGAGCCAAAAGGAGTGAGTCACCAGTCGGCGCAGAGAGTGAGAGTGAATTGAAAAGTAGAAAGTAGTTAAAAGATTAGTTTAGAGTAATTTTTTTCATAAATCTTTAAAGAGTGAGTCAATGATTCAAACCCTTATAACCACTCATTCACTCTGTTTCAACTCTTTGCAAAGAGTGATTTTTCTCATCTCTAGTGCAAATGCAAAATACTTTGCACAGAATCCACTAAATCTTGCAAACCCTTAAAAAAGTTGAAAACTTTGGAAGTTTCACTCTATTTGAAAACTTGAACTGGAAAATATCGAGTATTTTGTTTTCAATTTTTACAAACATATTTCACTATTCGATCCCGTACAAAGATTTCTCAACTGACAGATCAAAAAAAGCTTTCTCCATTGACAGCTCTGCCATTGCGAAAAGCTTTACAGGTGTGTAAATTTAAACAGCGTTGCGGGGAATCGTTTTTATCTAGCAAAAGCTCACGAAAGAAAAAATTAAAGTTGAAAAAATACATAAATGTTTACAACTTGCTCACAGTGTTTTTGAGGCCGTGTCCAGTGGTATATTTGGGTTCTTTTCCAAATTGTGTTTAAAATTTATTGTATGAAAAAGAAAGACAAATTTCATATCTACCCTAACATGTTCTAATGCAATATGAAAGCAATCCAGAAATGATTACAACTTATCATTTACCACAAAAACCCTTTAAGATTTCGATTTCAAGATCGCTCGAAGAATGTATGGACAGTATAAATATGCTTCTTCCCAAGCTGCCGTTTTTCGACTCACTACAATTCAATAAATGCAGCGTAACATCATCATGATTACATCACTATTTAGAAAAGTTTTATAGATAAGTTGATTACAGTCCGTTTTTTTTTTCTCTCTTTCGCTCGACGATTCATACGATACTGTCCAGACAAACGATGGCTAACAAGTCTTGTAAGAGGTAGGAGCAGAGAAAAAAAAATACAATTACACTGACGAAGTTTTCGCCGCTATGGAAAAGTAAGCAAATTCAACTTGCTCTATCCATTCCGAAAAACAACAGGGAAGCACACATATGCACTTCGATTACGGTGTACGTAAGTGTTTTATCATTTCGTCGAGGTTACTGGTGTAACCGCCTTAATAGCCTTTCAGCCTCATGGCTACATTCTCTCGGTGCGGCTGGTTCACCATTTACAGTACAGCAGTCCCAGCGGGACAATCGCTTCACCCTTGGGTTCACATACTGTGTACCCAGTAACGAGGGGGTTTGGTAAAGTAATAGCCAGTTTCATCGTATGCACAGCATAGCTATTGAACCGATTGTTTGAGATGTGAAGAAACATTAAAGTGTATCGTAAAAAAAATGTATTCTATTATATGATCTTTGTTGCTTTGGAAAAACCAAACTGCAATAGAATATTTTGCTCAATAATTTGTTTAAAAATATTAACAAATGAACGCATTGTACATCAACAAAAATTTAAATTAGTCTACCCTTCCACCAGATAGGGTTACGATATTATACATCATAACATTTTAATTAAGTCTGCAAGTTCCATTTGTTCGTCTCGGGGTTTGGAAAACGAACCGGCACGAAAACTGACCGGAAACGGATCTACAGCAGAGCTACTACAAAGTTGAAGAGTGTTGGGTTGGTTTTCGCTAAAGTTACGAATTAATTCCTCCGCAAATAGACCGGTTCCTTTTGCGAATGCCCCGTTGAGACCACGCAGGCGAGACAACAGCATCATCACAAGAAAAAAGAAAAGAAAGCGCCATCGATGGTTATTTCTTTCAACAGGCAGTCCGATTTATTCGATCCACTCAATAAAAAAGAGTGCCCTTTTTCTCGCTATTTGTGATTCGGTTGCCCTTTTTTCCGTGCTATCGAGACCCACAAAGACTTGCCCGAAAGATTGATGAGCCAAGCGGCCGTGAAGAAGTTACAAAATGGGACCGGCGCATAATGTATAGCAGATTGGAAAGTGAAGTGGAACGGTTTTCGTTGTTTGTTTGTGATTTTGGGTTTTTTTTCATCATCATTTTACATTACAATGAATTGGTGTGAAAAAAATTAAATAGTGATCAATTACCGATCGAGTTCAAGGATATTTACAATTGTTGTTTCAAATTCCATCGTTTATTTTCTTAACTTTTAATAAAAGGTGCAGTTTTTTTATAAATATCGTAGTTTTCTTGTATTTTTAAGTGTAATTTCTAAAACTAGAATTATTTTAAATAGCTTAGACATTGAAGAAGACTGCCTAGAAGTAGATTTGATTTTTTTTTCTGCCTTTCTCAAGCTTTTCAATGAGTCCAAATATTCTACTCCGCATTCGATACTTTCTTCAGACACTTAAATCAAGTCCAAGTGATAACTACAATATCCTATCTGCACTCGTGGCAACCAATCCCTCCTTGTGGGAGTTAAGGTTCTTAAAGTTTCCCAGAACCAGCATTGAAGTTTTCGCAGATTCTGAGAGTTTAGAATGGGCCGGCAAACATTCCAGAAAGATAACAAAGCCCGCTAAAATTTAGCATGGCTGAAAGGTACCTTTGCAATCGCCTGAATTTGAATCCAATGCATTGCTTCATTTCTGCTTTCTGATTGTGAATAGCGTAAAAGATTCTGCAAAGGTTAAGGTGGCCATTCAATGGAATCATTTTCGAGTGATTTTAAATTCACTGTTAAATGAAGATATTGAAGATTTGTGTAATGACGTGACGATGTGAAGTGACGATTTAGGAGGCTTTCAGGGACATAAGCATAAGATTAAGCGAAATATATTTAGGCAATGTTTTATGCCAATTTTAATGTGTAATGTCATTCACACGTTTTAATCGCATCACGCTCTGTTGACGCTACACTCAACGACACGCGGGTGTACGAGGAAAACTCATAAAAACAATCCAATGAAACACAGACTAATATATTAGATTATGGCGAAAGATATACGAAGGAAGAAAAAAAAGCACATTCCGTACTATACGTGTACGTTGAACAGCTTTTTGGTAGAAACCATGAGCTTTCATTACGAAATTGGACAACGGTACCAATTTGGAGCATTCCGAGCAGGTTGTGGAAATGACATTTGTGCTCGTAGGAAAAAGAATCTCTGCCATGTTGCGGTTAAAGAACGTACGCTCGTACATTGCCCGGAATTGACCAACGTTGACCTTGTAGTGAAGTTGTGTTTTGCTGCATGTGCATGTGCATAACGTTGAAGTGTACCCTCGCAATGCCGGATGCTGGTGCACTTCCGTTGGTTATGATGGCCGAGGCTAGTGGCAATAATGCAACTACAACGGCCGGCAAACGAAAAGGATGCTTGACGATGCTTCAATGTTCGTATGCGGTTTTTTGAAGTATTTGCTAAACGAAAAAAGATTGCTTTATGCATATACGTTAAAAACATTTAAAAGTCAGAGGAATAATATTTATGAGTTTAATGTAAGCTTTGAGTTCACTTTTTAAAATTTCATTTTAATAAACATGCCCGGTCTGTAATCAACAATAATAAAAGTCAATGATTTTGCAGAACGTGTAGTACATGGGCAGAACATTTTCTCCTTCGGGAAAATGCAACATAAAGCCACATGTTATCTGATCGTTGTGATTGTTGTGAATGATTCAGCAATCTTTTTTTTTTTCGTTGCGATATAATGGGTATAATTTTCATTCATTTTCAGGGATTCAGGGCGCCATTAGGAATAAATTGTGTTTTTTAAATGAAAGTTATTCTTTGAATCTTTTATTTACAGAAAATTACTCTATGTCTACATTTATCTGTTAAATACTATTATAAACAATTCAATTGTATCAATCACAATTTGGCACATGCCAGATGTTGTTTCTCCCTTCTATCTACAACGATTACAAAATCAAACATGTTCTTTCATGTTTTGTTTCTCTCTTCCAATTTCTCTATTCCAGCGAGGAAAATGTCTGGAAACTGTGCGAGCAAGTGAAGAAAACGTATCCCTCGGAGCTGCCGAAATGTTACGCCGTGTTTGTGTCGAACGAGCGGCGTACCGTGCCGCTGTGGCGACAAAAGGCTGGCCGTGGCGATGAGAAGCTGGTGATATGGGACTACCACGTCTTCTTCATGCACAATCCGTCACCGAACCGGTGTCTGGTGTTTGATCTAGACACAACGTTACCGTTCCCGACCTACTTTCACAAATATGTTACCGAAACGTTCCGATCGGATTATGCCTTAACGCCCGAACATCACAGGTAGGTTTTAACACGCCGGTATTTCGTAATGATTTGCTTTTATGTTGTTGTTTTTTCACTCCTTCGCATCATCTTACATTGGGTGGGTTCCAAGACAAGATTTTTTATTGTTAAAAAGTGTAAAATGTAATAGAAATATTGATATTATGTAATGAGCGCAACAAATTTGTTTGTTTTCTCATCCGTATCACTTCATTTAAAACATTTTTTCACAAAAAATTCCCTCGATTTCGACTTAAAAATGTTTGAGATTGTGAAAATAATTCAAGATCTGCTCCAAGCAATCCAAGTTCATCGTGAAAATAATTCCGGAATGACTCCAACTTGGTCACATCAACTGGAATACTTCTCAAAGCCCCATACTGGCTTGGAAACCAGTAATTGAAATATTAATGTTGCTGATTCTGGGACAGTTTGGGTCAATTAGATCTGAAAATCAATATCTGAGCTGGCAGCAAAGCAGGTTTTACAACTTCTGAAAGATCAGATTCTTTATTGGTGTTCAACCTTTTAAGCAGCCATAAATTGCACACAATAACGGGAAGGATAAGTTCAAAAGGTTGGAACCAGTTGAAAGCAATTAAAATGTTTCGGGAACTCATTACTGATCGTTTAAAATTTTTAAATGGATTTAATTTCGTAGAAAATGGCAAAATAATTTATAATTTTAAACGCTGATCAACAATAGAAGAACTTAAATGGGTATCAATCAATGACATGGAAAATTCCATAATTTATCTTTTTGCTAAAATTTTACAACACAAAAATTTTATTCCCTAAAACCGTTAAATAAAAAAAAATACCCATGGAGACGCCCAGTACCTGATGAAATTGGCTTAAACAAGCTGTCATTTCTTTTTTTTTCTATTTGCCAACAATTTGTCTTTATTTGTCTGTAACTTATACAAATAAAGACAAATTTTAAAACAAACGTCGAGAGAACTCAAGCTTGTAATCTTTTGCTTTGTTTTAAATTATTCAATAAAATATAAAAGTTCTTCAAGCCATCTAAATTCGTCTAGAAAATTCTTCATAAATTTAATCAGAAACCACAATCACAATAAAAATAGTATTTCAAACCCGATTAGATGTATAAAAAAATTAAATTTATAGTGAAATGGATTTAAAATTCGCTAGTAAATCCTTTTCAAAAGTTGTTTGTGGCTAGTCTTATTGATTAATTATTCATGCTCGGTTTGCTTCTAATAAAAACCTTATTTTGGATTTTAATCCCGCACCCAATAGCCAACGTTCATCTGTACGAAAATGGATGATGGTTAGACATATCGATTTCACACCACCGTCACCATCAATCTTTTTCGCACCTAAACAAGTGTCATAAAAAAAACAATGGAAACGCTTTGACTCGATCGTTAATCAATTTGGATCGGGTGCCAAATTTAATTCCCTGTTTTGTTTCGCTTTCATTTTCTCTTACCCCGTTTACCAACATGTTGTGTCGAAAATCTAATACATCGGGGGGTTTTTTTTATTTGTTTCGCCGCACGGGTCGGGTTACAGATTCTTCCGAGTGATACCGGCAGAAAAATATCTGGCAGAGTTTTCCTCCGATCGACGGCATATGCGTAGACCGGACGGATCCTGGATTAAGCCACCACCGTCCTATCCGCCAATCCAGACAAGCGGTAAGCACACTCGGAACGGTTAATCTGCATGTCGAGAGATAAAAAAAAAAGAAATTAGCGCTTGACGATGAAAGTAAAATTTTCGTTCCATTTTAGCGAGCACCCACAGCTTAGACGACTTCATCTGCATGAAGCCCGGGAAAGGGCCGGGCGCGGTGTACGATCTGCTCCATTTCGTGCAACAGTTCTACAAACCGCCGGATCGGAACATCGGTACCAAAACGCAAAATTAAAATCACATTAAGCAAGGAGGCGGTACGTTTCAGAGCGATGCCGGGTGGCAATAGCTAGCACCGTGAACTAATTAGCGAACATCGGGCCGGATACCGGTACTGAACATGGCGGCGGTGGAACGGGATACGGTACCTTATCGGAACACAACACCAGGAATACGCACCGTGCCATTGTCTGTAAGCAGCATCCATTGTGTGGGTAAGCATGTTTGGCCGAACGCTTGGGCAGTTTTGCATGTTTTTGTTTCGCGTTTTTTCTTAAATGCTGAACGTGGCAACGTTGTTGAGGCGAGGCAATGCAATAAAAACGCTTCCCCATGCCGGTTACTGACAACGTAAACCGATATAGCCTAAGTAAATGTTCAGTGGAGATTGCTTCCAATAATAATGTATCGGAAACAAACCGTTCAGAACCTTAAAAACGTAGATTTAAACAAAACCACGCTTCAAACGAGCATCGAGCTGTAAAAGCTGGCATCCACAGCTTGGCGACTATTCGTATTGGAGAAATGAAGCATTTCGTTAACAAACTAAAAAGTAGCTATACCGAGGCCAACCTAACTATTGAACGTCTGGGAAACCGGTACAGCAAAGACAAATATATGTTCTATACGACATCAGCATCAAATAATGCACAGAACAAGATGCAAGCATTAAACCTATGGATTGCAGCTTTTGCGGGCAAGATTTATTGTTATCTAATGTCATAAACGTCGGCGGTCGTGTAAAACAAACAAACAAAATAGGCGAGCAGAACAAAAACACGTCGTCTTTAAAATCAAAACACAAATGTCTTATAAACGTTAGTAAAAGTGCACCACAAAACAGACAACTACTAGACGAAAGAAAAAAAAAAACAAACAAACAACCGTGACGAATTTGCATAGGCACGTACATTACCTTCTGTTTAGCATAATTAATCTAATGGGAGTTATAACACGACGCGATGAAATCAAAAGGATGACAGTCAGTCAGTACGATAACCATTGATGCACAGCCTAATATGAGACGCTAGTTTACCGGGCGGTGGCCAACTGTGTAGCAACAGTGGTAATGGAACATTTATGTAATGGAAATATATATATCTTCTACTCTACAATGTGATATTAGTTAACTAATTACAAACATTACAACACCCTGTGGGGGGGGGGGGCGAAAAACAAAAGGAAAACATCAATACACGCAGACACACACAGCTACAGGCAATACGTTGAACGTGATTCAACTAGTTCTTATAAAATGCAAATTTTAGGGAAAAATCCTTTAAAATTACACATATGTTTTTAGATTGTTTTTAACATCCTTTACTGTCCTGTAATGATGAAATCCCGTAATATATCGACTTTGGTAGTTTATTTTTCAATTTTGTATAACATTCAATGTTCCATTGAAATAGTCTGTGGTGGAAGTAAAAATCGACAATCGTTTTGTGTGTAATTATTTCCTGTTTTTTCGTTAAACCTATCGTAAGCAACCTTAAGTAGTTTTAGATAGTGAAGAAGGAATACATATTTTAGCCACGATTTCAGTGGTCGGTTTCAATTCGGCTTTTTTGTTGTGAAGAAGAAACCAAAAACCAACCACCAACGAGGTGCGTAGTTTCGTGTTAGCTTTTGTATTTTACTTACTAATGTTTGTTGTCGGAATATGGCGAATATGGGTGGCAGCATGTATTTACAGGGAGTACTGTAGTTAAATTGTGAAACGAAATGTTAACTTTTTTAAAAACGGGCCTACAACTAGCGCGGGCTGTTTCGTTCGACTTATCTAACGCTAAGTTTACGGGTTTTTTCTCAATATCCAGCTGTGAGTTCTGTAGTGTTTTTTGTATTGCTTTTACACCTGTTCCCCCATTGTTAAGCTTTGGGCAACTCGCCGATGCATGCGTGTTTCCGAATGCCAAAACGTCGTCGTAGTGCGCCACCGTCATTTTTCAATGTTTTAAAAAGTGGAATTTTTACTAAAATATTATATAATGGAAAAATAAACTAGAGACACACAAAACACACACACTTAGCTCTCTTATATACTAACAAATCATTTGCACAACAAAAGGCGCGCTATCGCAGTGCAGAACGTATATTTTGGTCCATTTTAACCGTATGGTAGAGCACCGTTTCGTTACATCCCACGACACGAGCACCGAGAGCGTGTGGTAAAGAGGAAGGAAAACAAAACACAAAAAAAAACAACAGACGCCAAATTACTTACTGAAAACCAAATCTTTTGATAGTCTTTTTGCAAATCTTACAACATTAAAACGAGGCGAGAAAGATGTTTCCGTACCTAAAATACGAACGCGAATGCCATAGGATGGTCCCGCTCTACAATTTGGCTACGACCGATCGTCAGGGACAGTATTCTGTGCGATGAAGCGAACAGCACTAGCATTCTTAATGAATCACCTTAACCAATTTCTATCTCAACCGCACCGCATCTTTGTAATGTAAGCAGAGCGAACTTTTTTTCCCAAAACAAAAAGCTTGTTTACGAACGAAAAACAGGCAGGAAGGAGAATTTTAGAATGGTGGCGCAGTAGCAACATTACTACCCTAACACTTATTCAACCAATTCCAAGTCCATTACCAGAATTAAGATCGTTGTTAACTTTTTCTCCCTTTTCTTCCTCACTGTTTGTAGCTAGTGACATAACATAATGATTAACATATTTTAATGCTACGGATTTAACAAGCAAACGAAAAAAAAAAACATAAAACATAAACTGATATATGAAATCCATTACGTTTACTAGTAGCCAGTATGTATTCACTATCTGTATTTACAGTTTGATGAGTCTACTAAACATTTATCAGCGTAAGCAAACTGTTTAATATTATCCAAAACAAAACAAAATGAGCAAAACAAATGCTGGTCGCATCTAAATTACGAAATCTAAATTAATGGGCAATCGTGTAACCTCCTAAAATAATTCGATTGCATTACTATCGCTCCGGTTCAGTAAATGGGGGGGAGGGTTTGTTTATTGGTAAACTAATTTCCAATACAAAAAAAGAAAACTATGCCGTATTGCATTTTGCACAAAGTTCACTTACTCCTCGCTCGATCAATACGATCATTCAGAGCGAGAGCAACACACGTAACCAAACATATTTGCAAAGCGCAGGGTAAGTAGATAGATCAGCAGCAAAGGAGACAGACAGACGGACCTGAACGGACATATACTTTGATGCGATGTTACGTCTATTGCTTATTTCGGCTCGCCAATTTGTATTACCGCAACTACTTTACAACACGGAAACCAAGGATTAACAGTAACACGCGGGGCAGGCGAAATGGGTTGAGACTATCTTTTAACTGCGAATGGGGTTGGAAAATATTGAAGATGAAGAAAAAAAAACACGAACGTTAACATGTTAGCAAAGGGAGCTGTGCGCTGTTTGCACGGCGATATTTAAACTTTAAAATAAAAAATATTGATCACATAAATCACGCGTAAGCAAGGGTTAGACGTAGTACCAGTTGGCTTTCGTGAGGGTTTTTTATATATTCATTTTTGTTTTACTTTTAAAGTAAAGTTAATGGTTTAAATAATAGCTTAAGTTATAGTGAAAGTCATTTGTAGAGTTGGGTGAATCTGATTCAAAGATTTATCAATTCTTAATAATAAGTTGAACCTCTAAAATGCATGATTTGACGTCTAGTTGTTATTACACAATAGTCATCGCAACCTGTCTAAATAATTGAACCCTAACTACATGTACAATGGTTATTAAAATTTAATTTTATTTTCCAGAAAAAACGAACTAAATTTTGATTTTTGTAAGATTCATGATTATATATGAATAAAAGGATCTATGAGGATTGATGAATCATTAAGGAATCTTTGAGGATCATATTCATAAATCTATGAGGATTCATGAATCTTTGAAGAGTCGGCTCATGGGTTGAATGGCTCTAAGAAGGATGGATGATGAGGATTGATGAACCATGGATTGAGGATTCATGAATCTTTCTAGAGACGACTAATGAATTGTATGACTTCTCAAAGAAGATTCTTTTTAATTGCTCTTCACAAAAGATTCCTTAAGTACAACACTGGCCATTTGACTTTATTTTTAAAGAAAGAGGTTGAGCTAAGTAAAACGAAAAATAAATAAAATTTCTCATCAACCTTTTCTTATCACCAGTTGAAGCTAATTCAACGTTTAACTGTTCCAACAACTTCTCGCCTCCTTATTGAACCAATTTTTGTACCGCACTAGTGTACCTTGGGCTTTTAAGAAATATATACACAAAATTGCATGTGCGTATATTTTAAGGCTTGAACGTATAGGAACAAAAGTTTTTAACTTTATAAATCCATCTTACTCTCTCTCTCTCTTTCTCCAACTCTCTCACTGTTCTAAATCACTATCCTACTGCTTAAAACCCGTAATGTACACAACCCAACATAGTGTCCTGTTTGCACGCGATGGACCAATCCGAAATAAAAACACTGCTGGAAAACGTTGTTATGTGTAATGTTTTATGCCGGAGGCAAACAATGTTTTCTTTTACCACAAGGTACCCTGTTTTATCAGGCAAACTCCCTTCCTTCCTTCCTTTACATGGCGGAAATAAAAAGCCACTAATTGTTTTTTTTTTCTTCTTCTACTAACGCAATTTTGGGTTCAGTTTTGATGTGCGTAATTGACGCGGTTTTGTGGTAGCGAACGATTAACAAACAGAAGAGGAAAACCAAACCCATTAAATATAGGTAAATAGTAGCTATATTATGATGTGCGAGATAACAACTTAGTAGCTAATCGTGAAATATTAACAAAAATGTAACTGCATTTCATAGCCGTTTAATAACACTATTTTGCTATATATACTAAATAAAACCGATATTAAACCAACTAATCCGATCGTCACACCGAAAACAATGCTCTAACGCTACAATATCAAACTCGATCCACTTTTTGAATGTGTACTGTACTGTCTCACCAAACAAACCATACAAACACAAACACACCAAACACATGAACGAAACAAGCAAAACAGAACATGGAAATAAAGAGGAAAAAGAAAGTTAAGTAATGATGCAAATATCAATGCACTGTTTTTTGCTGGAAGGAAGACTGTGGCAACAATGGTTTGCCGGCTTTTTAAAGTCACTACTACAAACTTCACAATGCACTTACTGTATCTTGAGAGGTGTGAAAAGATGGAAGAGGTAAACAAGAAGAAAAAAAAAGCTGCAACAAACCGCAAATATATGTACAGCAGTGTGCAGTGTGGCAAAGTGCGATCGATCGTTTATTCGAAATTTAGAACAAGAAGAAAAAAAAACAAACCAACCCACACACGCAATCGTTTTTGTTCAAATAATTGTTATGGAAAGACATTCATTACTTTTCTAAAGTTGTTATGCCGTACATGATCGCAACGCAGAAGGGAGTTGATAAAACAAAACAAAAAAAAAGAGCGGGGAAGAAAACTATTAACAAATTTCCCACACTAGCGCGAAAACGAACGCTTGTTGGGTAGTTTGGGAAGCAAATCCTATCGGAATGTAATCGGAAGGAAAAGAAAGGAGAACGTAGGAATACAATATCAAGAGTGGATCAGCACATAAAAATACAAACCAAGTGTAAACAGCGAGGAATGATGCTTCAATAAAAGGATGAATAATGCATTTATTTGGACGGAAGGAATGGCGTTGTTTACTGTTTCTTTCTTTCGTTGTTTTCTGATATATTTCCATAAACATTGTCGTTATTGTATATTGTTTTTTATTATATTACAATTGTTGAATCAATATATTTTATATTATTTTAATAATTTCCTCTTTGGCTAGAGTTATTAATTAGTTAGTAACTTTCTTCTGGTATTTATATGCTTTTGAAGTTATTATCTTGTTTCAACACCGCTCCGGAGCAAAGAAGTATTACATATCACATTTCTTAAGAATTGTCTTAACAATTCACCTGAAAAAAAAAGGATTAGATCGAGGGCATGATGTCCTTTTAAATTCTCCTGGGGCTGTTTTTCGACCAGTTCGCTCTCTGGAGCTGTTTGTCCGTTATTTCATGTATGTTCAATTGGTGTGGGCGCCTGGTACTTTATGCCTTGATTCAAGTAGATATAAGTTAACTAAACCCACTTCAAGTTCTCAAAGAAATTTTTTCGTTATTTTGCGATCCTCACAAATGCAAACGGTTATGATCACTAAAAGTTGTCGCCTATATCAAGAAATATGATAAGAAGGAAGGTGTTGTTCTCTAGTCTGAGCTGACTTTCTGGACATTTCAAACCAAGAGACCACCGGAATATTAAGTTTTAAATCTGGTGTATATTCTTGTTTTTCATGTATTTTTTGGCATTATTGGCAATTCTTAATTATTTATTAATTCTTGGTATTATACTCACAATTATTGCCATGGCTGTGGCAAAAACCATGAGGGTTCTTTTTGAAAAAGCTCTCAATAATCCTCTTGGTTACCGATGACCCTTGTATCTGCTCCATTCTGGTGTCTGGGAAAATACCTTTTAGATTTCATTGTATTCAATTGGATTTCAATAACGAATGGTCTAGTTCGAATGGCTTAAGATTGCTAATTTGAGAAGAAAACTTATTGTAATATTCAAAATTCTAGCTTACTGTAGCCCAAGTTTAGTTTCTAACGTTTTAAACCTCCATAGAAACTATGTTAGTAATAGCTGGGACTCGATACAACCTTGACAATTCCACTTCTCATATAATAGATTTTTAATCAATAAATAGAAATATACATCAAATTAACTTAAATGATTGAATGGGTCAATAAATACACCTAATGGATAACGAATCTTTAGGGTATGCAGCAAGAAACGGACGATTTCCCTTTGTATAATAGCACACCAGTTTCTTGGTTCTGAAATCGTTTTATGGGAAAACCAGTTCTAGCCCTTATTTATTATCTTACTTTGCTGCCGAAACTTAGCTTTCCGGTTTGTTTTCTACTTTTTTTTCACCTAAATGAATGCATAATTTTCAAATCATTTCATAATACAATAACGTCTCTTTCGAATTGTATGCAACGTCAAAACAAATGCACTTTGTTGTTGCAAAATTCTGACGTCAGACGTTTCACGGGAACGAAACCGCACCATGCGCAAGAGCGAGACGACCGGTGCCACGCACGAGCCAAACGTTTTACGAAACGTTTTATGAAAATAAAAACTTCGTCTGTCAAACTTTTTCATCCCTTTCGGAAAATTTCAAAGGTGTATCTCAAAGTGTGCGGATTTTTTCTTCAATATATCATGTAAGTAGTGCAAAAAACCGACCCAGTATCATTCGGCTGCCGCGTACAACAGTTACAAAGCATACATTTTAACAAAGTTCGGTTAAATCGGGTGTACTTCGTGTGCCGCTTGTCGCTGCCGTGCGTAAGTTAATTGAAACACCAAAAGGAAAAAAAAATACAGCTACACGTTTATTATCAGCCACCCACCCGGTGGTGCCGATTGCCGGCATTTGTATGTTGTACATTAATTGTGAGACGGAAATGGGATTCGGTGGTGTACAATGTACAATTGCAGCCAACGAAACAAAAAAAAACCGGACACTTTCGAACGTTCGCTGTGGTGATGGCATGTAATAATAGGGGGCTGATGTGCAGTGGTGGAAAATTATCGATTTTTCACAGTGCTTTTCTCACTGCGATGGTAGCAGCTCTCTCGGTTACTCCCTAGCATTGCGATACGGGCTGGATGAAACGGATCAATTTTCCAGCCATTTCGCTACATGTGCCTGTCTGCAAATTGTAATGAAAGCCGGTACGGTGTAAAAACCGTCCGATCATTCATTCCCGATTAGCAGCGATTGAACACGAGCAGAAATGTGTGATGTTTGCGTTTGATCCGGCGTTTTATAAATGTGTGCGCAAGTGTGTTTTAGCTTGGTTGTGTGTGTGTGTGTTTGCGTGCATTCGTACAGAAACAACAAAAATTATACTGCAAGATTAAGTTGTTAATTATTGCCCCCCCATCGATTTCGGTTGCGGTGTTAACAATAATGTGAAAACGCCGAAAAGAAAACAAACACAACAAATTTAGGAGAATTCGATAAAATAAGGGTGACAAAAACAGGGGTTGAATTTTATATGCGCTCCGAACAGCTGTTTCGATCGATTTTTGACAGACTGGAAGATTGTGGACGATTTTGACATAAACGTTATTATCCGTTGTGTCCGCAACCAAACTCACTGATACTTCCAGGACTGCACTAAGGGCAGTTGAACTTTGGGTTTTTTCTTGTTTCTTTTTCAAGTTTCCTGTATTGCATTGCTTCTTGTATTTTTTTTTATTTTAACATTTGCTTTTTAAACTTTCTTCAACATTTTTTTTACGTTCGTAAACTATAACAACTAGAAGCAATTTGATAACATTCCTTAATTTGTATTTAAATGTAAATTTACGTTTTTTTACAGAGAATTACAAGTGATACAAAAAAATGGAGTAATTTTTTTTGTCTTGATTGAAAGTATAAAAATAACGCACATAACAAATAAGGCAACAAAAACTTTTAAAAAGAAATTTTGGAATTTACATGAATTGAGAGATACAATAAGAAGGTTTTTAAAATAATTTCACAATTATTAAAAATACGTTTAATTTTTTGTTGAAAACAATTGCATTTGTTCCAATATGCTATACAAGACAAAAAAAAACAGAATATACTGAATTGTATTGCGTTTGTATAATACAGATTTGGGAAAAAAATGAAATGAAACACGTTCCAAAAGTAGCAAGAGCAATTTGATAACATTCTTCAATTTGTATTTAAATTTAAGTTTACGCTGTTTACAGAGAATTACATACAAAAAATAAACAGAAAAATGTTTATTTGAATGCAATTATGAAAATAAAGAAACCAAACCAAATAAGGTATACAGAACGATAGAAACGTATTGAAAGACACCGTAAATTTTAATATTTCTGAAAGATTTTAACAACAGTGAACAGTATGTTTATTTTTTTTATTTTCAACAATATTTTGTTCCTTTATGCAACATCATAATTTGTAACGAAGATTACTTACTTTTTCATGTTGTTTCTCTAAATTTGATGACGTGATTGAGTTTTGAAACTAATTTTGATTTTATTTTAATTATAATTGTTAAATTAACTTTGCTTACAATACATTTACTACTGCCTAATCGATTAAGCTACAACATATTAAAAGAAAATCGTCTAAAATACATCTTTATGTTGCAAAATTGACTCCTCTAACCGTTGGTGTTCTGCGCATGTCACCACAGCCGGCCGTTCTCCAGAACTCTCATGCCGGTCGGTCGCGTTCTAGCTCATCTTTCAGCAAACCGAACGCCGCCAACGGAGTTTAGTTTTTCTGCATTACATCGATATATATTCTGCAAACAAAACACACAAGCAAAAAAAAAAAACCACATCCCTCTCACTCGCGATTGATGGCCGTTTTGCGTAAGAGCACCGTGCGTATTGGTCTTGATTGTGGCTAATGGTGTGTTTTTTTTCTTTTCTTCTCGCCGTTCGGTGCACTCCATTTCAGATACTCCTTAAGTGAAGCAGTGTAGTAAAGGTACTACTGAAGCCATGGCTTACCGCAACAACAACCGTCGTGGTGGTGGTGGAAGTGGTGGTGGTGGTGGTGGTGGCGGCGGTGGCGGAGGTGGCGGTGGAGGTGGTGGTGGCGGTGGCGGAGGTAGTGGCAACTTCGGCAACAACTATGGCAACCGTATCAACCCCTGGGATGCGGGTGTGGGCGGTGTCCGTGTGAACAATGATGCACTGTCGTTTGCGAACAGTTTAATTAATAACCTGCTCGGCAATCAGAACGCGAACCAGGTACCGTCCCTGCTGGACGGTGTGCAATCTTCGCGATTCGACGACATGAATGGTTACAATTTCATTAGGGTAAGTGTGTTCCTGCTTGTGCTTATAGTTTCCGTCTTGCCCAATGCAGGACATTCGCTCATTTACTTTACTTTCTTTCGTTATGTTAATTTTACCTGTGCGTTCACGTTAAAAACTGTTAAATCTTATGCTAATTTGGTTTTACTATCACAGTACGCAGTTTCAGAAAGTGTTACGTATCATGCCAGTTGTGTAACGAGCTAGTTTAAAGGTTTATTAATAATTTATGTTTAAAACTGTGCTCGTTTGGCTTATTTTATTTGATAAAATATTGGGTTTTGAAAGTTCTTTTTCGATTTCAATTAAAAATTAAAAGAATGCGTCGAAAAGATAGATCAATAAGATAATGTTCCACAAAGCTGTACAATAAATTACGTTTTTTAAGTGTTTTTTTAAAGCTATGTTTTATTTTTTTGAAATAATTTTTTTCCATCGATAATACAGTTCATTAAATAACTATAAGGCCACTTGTTTTTTCATGTAAACGAAAACGTCCTAAAGATAAGCAAAAAGGTTGTTCTATGAATTTATACAGTTTCCAAATTTTGTTTTTTTAAATACACATTTTTATGCTTCGTTTTTATCCAGGTTAAGTATTACCTAATTTTATAACCACTAAAGGAAAATGTTTGTGTTCAATACGTATCAACATTTTAAAATGTGATTAAAAAAATGTTATTTTTAAGCTATTTTTCATAACATCCCATGGCTCCTGCTGAGCTATTTTCAAATATTGAATGTTTACGTGCGAGTGTATTAAAAATTTTAAGAATATTTTGGTATTTTGTTAAGCTTCATAAAACTCTGTGTCTTCACAAGCTTCTTCTTTTATGGCACTACAACCTCGAGAGGTCCTGGGCTGCCATTTCTGGCTTCTGTGATTTTTATTTACCCACAGAAACAGGATAGCCAGTTCTGCGTAATGGAGAACGGCTCGAATGGGACTCGATCCCCGGTTCTGCCGTATGCGACCGGCGACAAGGAAGCAATAAAAGTTTCTAAACCAAATGTCAATGTTGATGAGAAAATATTTAAAACATATTTTCTTCCAGATACAAACACATCTTTCACCTTAAATACAAACAAACCTGGTTTTTATTTTGTTGTTGTGTTACTATTAATAATATATTTATTAATCTTTATTAATATTATCTGATGGGTGTGTTCATACTTTACTTCTGTTGAAAAAAAAACAACATGCCTTATAGTTATGCTTCGCACTGTATTATTAAGCCAAGAAGAATCCTGAGTACGTGGCCTGATAGACCCAATAGTAATGTTTTTTCAAACCAATTTTTTTAAAGGAATATTATTTCTATATTTTTGGAGATGAAATTTATGTGATAACACTTTCTTTCTCATGATATCATACTGCAATCGTATTTTGTTATACCAATTTCTTAGTCCCATGACAGTATAACTTCTGTTATACGGACAATGGACGAAAAATTGTCTTTTTGTTTTGTTTTCTTTTTCTTCTTCTTACATTTATATATTATGTAATATTCCTCGAACATCAGAAGAGCATCACTTGTTATTAGTATACCCAACATTTTGTCATTCTTCTACAAATTCGAAATAAACCTATACGAACATTCCCTTATGCTTTCTCCACTCTTTTATCTTTCTCTCTCTCTCTCTCCTTTTCTCTGTTTCTTCCTTTTGTATTTTGAAACCATTGTTCAGAATCGGTATGGTAAAAATCGTAACGTGAATGGACGTGGCATACGCAAACCGGATGCTGTAGCCCGTTCCAAGAATGTGCTGGCGAAGAATTGTAATAAACCGTTTGGCAAAGATGCACACGGCAATGCTGGTACAAGCAGCCGTACGAACGATCATAGGTAAGAACGAAGATGAACGAGAGCACTTTGGAGCTTCAAACGCATATGCAACCGGCGTGTGTTCGGGACGTATTGTCACAGGTTTTTAGCATAAACCCTGTATAACAGTTTTCGGTTTTCGAATCCACCCAGTGTGGTGTTGGAAACAGAGTTAGTAGACAATCTTTTCGAATTTCGCAACAAATGAAAAAGTTTAAGCAACAATTTCTAGTGTTTCTACAGCTTTTTCATATGTTTTTTCTTCTTGCAACTAATAACTGTGTGCCAATTTCTGGTGGTCAAGCATTCCATGCATATTCATTGCACCGATACAGATGCACATTGGATGCAACATGTCGCAAACACAAAACGAACAACTCTTTTTTCCTCACGTTATTTAATTTTACTTTTAATTTTTTTTCTCTCTTGCACGGTTCGGTTCGAGTTTTTCAACATCCGTTGTTGAATGGTCTTTGATAATTGTTAACATGATCGTTTCATGCATTCTTCTCTGCAAAATTCGTTCTCCGAATGTACGAATGTGATGTTTTTTTTTTGTCAAAACGTTTTTTGCTGTCGCTCACCTCGTTACAAGCAATCATTCCACTGTTGTTGTTTTGTATTATCATTTTGTTGTTGGTTTTGTTTTTCAATTTCCATTTTTCCTTTTAATGCAAAACGGTATGCCTTACATAAAAACCTGTTTCTTACTGTTCTTACTATTAAAGCACGTTACACACGTTACGGAGCAGAGTAGTATCAAACACGTTACGCTGCTAGACTTGCAATTGGATTTACAATCGTTGATCAATGTTTATCCTGTGGAATAGGATAGATAAAATAGAAAATCATTTCCGGAGAAAGTAATCCTCAATTTCGTTAGAAAAAATACATAAAACTCTCCTGATGTTCGTGGAATGTTTAAGTTTTGATTTATTTTGTCCTTTTCTGGGTCTCATGTGTTTTGTTCTATTTTCTGTTCTAATTTAAAAATTACCCAACCAAAAACGTATGCCCTTAAATTCATAGCGTTTGTTTTCACATTTCTAGCATACTGTTATGATTTCGATTCTGTATGAACGTTCACAACCACATTCATTGTTCTCTGTGTGTTTCTTTCACTGGTTTATCCCTCTTTCAGAATGACTATATTTCGCGGTTAAATCTTGGATATCAAAGACGAAATCCAATTCAGTCTAGTAATTATAGTAAAAATAAGAACAGGTAATAAATACAATCAAACAACTTTGCACACACTTGGCTTTTTGCACCGTGTTTTGTTTTTGTTTTGCAACCATGAAATGTGTTTTTTTTTTGTTTGTTTTCTTCTTTCTCACATTATGCAACTGTTAGTAGTAGTAATAGTTGTAGCAGCTGCATGTAAATTTATTTCATTTTATTTCTTAGCATTTATATGAGCTTTTGTGTTCCTTTAATAAGTTTACGTAATGTTTTCATATATTAACTAAAGTTTTTTTTCATGTATTTTCTAAAGTTTAAAGTATTTTTTTCCTTAAGTATTTTTCTTCATAATTCTCGATAATCTTTGTTGCTTATAGAAATTATGATATGCATGGTTTTTTGTATTTTTACTTTTCTTCATTTGCCTCTCAACTACATAGTCATACATTGCTATGGGTTTGCACTGCATCGTGTACTTACAGTGTGCCAAATGCAAATTCGTACATTAAGAAAATGGGAATTGATTACTTTTTGTAAATGATTTTCTTTAAAGATAAACAAATGGACATTATTGAGGGTTAAAGTATTCACATATATTTCTTAGCACTTTTTTTAAACAATGTAGAAGATTCCATGTTGGTGCGATTTGGTGCATACAAAAAAAAGTAAATTTCATTTGCTAAAAGGCTTGGTAGAGAGTATTTTACCAGCAATGCAAAAAAACGTGGAAATGTATACAAGAATAAATAATATCATAATAGCAAAAGCATGATAAACAAAATGAAAATTTAATCAAATCAAATCAAATCAACAAAAATTGGAAACTAAACACTAGATAACAAAAAAAAATAGAAAATAGTCCCCCACATGAAACGTTTCATATAACGTCACTTTTCTTCAATCCTCGACTAAATTGTTGAATCGCACAGGAATCCGTAAAATTTCCAAATGCTAGTAATCCTGAAAACTATTTGCGGAAAAAGATGATCAGGATGTTGAGGGAAAAATATATAAAAAATATAAAAAGATCGTTTTTGTTCAATTTATATATATATATTTTTTTGGCATTACGAATGAATCATAACGAATGAACAACTTTTGTTTATGTATTCTATAAAACGAGCCCCAGAATATTCAGTATTTTTGTGAAATAACCCCATGGATAAAGTATCCAGTTAAAAAGTTACATAAAATCTTAGGTAAAAATGTATTAAACGGCTTAATTTCATACAAATGAACAATTTGGTTTAAAAAGTTAATTGAACTAGAACAGAAAGCAATCGAAGCCGGTAGAGAGTGTTCCTGATTTTATTATGACTGGTGAAAATAACGCTTTCTGCGCTCGTTTTTTTATAGCTTTTGCTAGACTATAAAAATTGGTCTCAAATACGAAACATTTCCCATTTTCTACGTGTTCGAATTTGCCTTTGTAGCACTGCAGATAGATTACGGGAGTGAGTTATGCTGGAAGCACCGACCATGTTAAAGGCAAAACTTTCATAAGCTGGCTAAAATATTAGTTTACAATAGACTCCAAAGTGTGTGGTTGTGCGCGTGTGTTTGGATTGTGTTGATTAAATGTGTAAATAATGTCTTAGCTATTTACTCCTGTTTCACATATTAACAAGCGTTTTTTTCTTCATTTTTGTTTCACGAAAAACCTTCCTCAATTGACTCGTCGAACCTGGATGCAGTGGCAATAAAGGAGCAAAAAAGGGTAACCTAGCGGGTGGACCGGCCGCCGCCAGCGGCAGTGCAAAGGAAAAGCTTTCCTCCGCCAAGGCATCACCGTACATGGACGTGTCGAACGATTTTCTGTACTGTCACATGTGCGACAAGCATATGTACGATGCCACCTCGTTCGAAAACCACATCACCGGCCGAACGCATCGCGTGATGAAGGAAAGCATCGAGGAGAGCTACCGGATGCGGGCGACCCTGCTCCGGCAGGAGGCCCGTATCGCCGAACAGCTGAAAACGATCGAGATCGATCGGCTGAAGCGGATGGGGAAGGCGAAAAATTACTACAAGGTGCGCGAGTACTGCCCGATGTGTGAGCTGTTCTTCTACGGGCACATCATTGCCCACCGGCGCTCGGAGAAGCATTTGGACTTGAAGAAGTTCCTCCACCCGAAGTGTGACGACTGCGAGCTGGAGTTTCACAATCGCACCGAGTACGACGACCATCTGCTGTCGGTCGTCCATATGAAGAATTGCAAATCCAAACCGAGCCGGCTCGAGATCGAACGGAAGACAAAGCGTAAGTTTGATCGTGAGGAGCGTAAGGATGTAATGGTAATTTTATGTTTTTTTGTTTCAGAACTAACCATCTCTACCATGAACGATGAGCTGCTAGACATACGTGAAGAGATTGCGCCCAAAAAGCGGAAGGATAAACAGGACGGTTCCGGTGGTTCGGGTTCGAAGCGATCCGAAGCGGAAGGGAAGTCTTCGTCCAGACAGCAAACGACAGGCGAACAGTCGACCTCGGTCGGGGTGGGAGAGAATGGGGACACGAGTAGTAAAGCGGACGATGAAACGCCCGATATGGCTGACTCGACCGTGGAAGACGGTGACTTTGGCAAAGCGTTAGTGGACGATGGTGTCGGTGCAACGCTGGACGATCCGAAGCTGGACGACGAATGCCCGGAGGACGAGCTGGCGAAGGAGGAAGAAAGTGAAGACTGCATACTGGACTACAAACCGGGTGACGAGATAGCGCCCGAAATCGACAACAAGCTGCCCCGGTACCGGAAGAACCGTGCGCTCGGGCTGAGCCTGATCGGGAAGCTGGAGTGCGTCGAGTGTCGCATCTGTCACAAGTACTTCGACGGTGAGGCAACCGGTGAGGTGCATGCCCGTACACATTCGCACTACCGCGCATTTATACGCTTTCTGAACGAGAAAGCGATGGAGGTGCGCATCGCCCAGAAGCGGGCGGCCGTTGCACTCGAGGAAGCCGAAGCAGCGAAGAAGAAGCAAAAGCTTGCGGACGAAAAGAAGCACACGGCGGAGGACGTGAATGGGGGTGAGCAGGGTACGGTGGGCGAAACCGAGAAGAAGGACTCGGACCTGTACGATCCGTCGGAGGCGACAGGTGATAATTACGATGATACTACTACCAGTAGCTGTCCTGCTCGTTCTAATCTGAACCCCTAGTGATATGGTACCACCACCTTCACACTAGCGAAGTGTGGCCAACCAGTGTGATTTTCTTCTTCTGTTTTTTTTTTGTCGACTCATAGAATATGTTTTGCACGAAACCCTTCGCGTTGCTGTTAATTTCACGCATATTATACAATATTTTGGGGTTGTTTTTCCTCCTTCTTTCTGTTGCTTCACCGTCGTGGATATATATGTTTTGGCACATTTACCCCTTTACTTACTACTAATCCCTTACTAGGAATGACGCATTCCTACGAAGTTTACGCAATAGTATGTGTGCGTGCGTGCGCATGAGTGTGTGACCTTTGGTACTGTGAATATACGCACATGGTGCACGTGATAATTTGATTACGCAAATGATTCGGTTTTTATTTACTTATTTGTATTTTTGTTTGAATTTATTGTTTTCCTCTTTTTTTTAGGTTTTTGAGTTCATGTGGGATTTCTGGATTATGTTCAAGTCAAATCTGATTCCGATTTATGAATAGGAATGAATTATTCTGAATTTTTACATTAAAATACGAAGATTTATTAATTTCGGAAAAAGTTTGATGAAAATTTTGTAGAGTTGACTCATGGCTGGAATGAATCCTCGAAGAAGATTCATATAAACGACTCTTCTCAAAAGATTCATTAAGCACAACACTTGTTGAAATGAAATATTTAAAGGTAGAATTGAAATTTTTCCATATTTCTCTAGCTTTTGCTTCAGTTGAATTCAATTGAAGAGAATTAAAAACAAGCACTTCAACTTAATAAATCCGCAAATGAGAAAGTTGATGCCGTTTGTTTTTTATTTTACTCTGTAAGTTACAGAAAGCTTACTACAGATTTAATAATCTATATTTAGCAATATTCAAAAAGCAACAAGACCATTCTTCATAAATGAAAAAAAAACGGTATTCAGAAATTGCGAATGATTTTAAACCTCTCTCAAACATATTCCAGTTTAACGTGAAAATAATCCAGAATTGACTGCAATTTTACCATTCAAACTTAAAAAGCCCTGCATTATGTTTTATTCTTTGCACGCATGATATCACGTGTTGCGTTCGATGTTGTTTTGCGCCATTACCAGCCAGCGCAGGATATTCGGGACCGTGTGCCAGTATTAAACTTTCGTGTCGTTTTACTTTCATGTTGCTGTTTGAAGAATCGGGTGACGCCAGCATGGCCGAGGATGGCAAAAGTGATGATGGCCAAAACGGTGCGGAACAGGTAGAACCGATGGAAACGGATGTGACCGGCGGTAAGGACACGGGTGCCACAACGGCATCCGGTACCGCAGGTGATGATGATGTTGATGAGTCAGGCACACAGCCGGAACCGGACTCCAGCAAGGAGGACGATTACAAGGAATCAAAGGATGATAAACACACCCCGAAGGGTGGCAATCGGCGCGGACGGAATACACGATCGGGACGATTTGCCGGGCGCTATTAGTTGGCCATCACATCTTCACGAACGTAGTGCAATTAGGCAAACAAATACTTCTTACCAAAGAAAAAAAAAACTGTTTAATCTTCGATACTAAGGCGATCGTGCAATGAGTCGATTAGCTCTGTGAGAGATTCTGGATCTACCCTGCACCCAGCTACATAATTATGGTCCGCAAACGAACAGATAAACACACACACAGACACTGGCACAGGAAACACACCCCAGTGGGAGTGTAAAGGCTACCGGAAAAAAAGGAAACGCTAATCGTCATATGTTTTGTGTAGCGCATTTTACGTCCACACTACTACTACTACTACTACTACTGCTACTACTTATACGACATACTACTAACCTACACCGTGGTAGCATTATTCGCCCACTCAGGGTACTCACCTTATGGCTACATTCAATCTAACACATCTAGTGCTAAAACAAAACCACACAAACACACTCGCTATTTCCGATGTGTAATCCTTTGGATGTGTTTGTACGTGTATGTGTAGCGCTTCTAGAGAACGATCAACGATCATTCATGCAAAATAAACCCCATATAAACGATGTGTGTGTGGTACAATATCTTCTGTGGGCCCCGTTCGAAGCCGGCTAACGTGGAACGAACGTGTTGGTGTGTGTGCGTGTAGTGTAGACAGTTTGTGTGTGTGTGTGTGTAAGTGATTAACAATCGACTTAGCCGATCGTATCCTGCACGATCACGTTCGATGGTGCTGTTGTTTGTTCATTAGCTGTTTGCCTAATAGTTCTGTCTGCTGTGTGATGTTCAACCCAACGCAAGCTTTCTCGCGCAACTGTGGTGAAACATTTTGGGTGATACTAAGGTACGTTAGGGGTTTGCTCGGTGCGCATCTAGCGAATGGGGGCGAGCGTGTTTTTTGTTTTGATATAATACGTAGTGCGAAGGGCTCGACACGGATAAGCAATCGCTTGTTAATAATAGTAGCAAGATTTATACTAAAAGTACCACTAACAGACACAAAACACACGCGAACACGTCACCGGTAACAGCGGCAGTCTTTGCAGCAGTGATGGGAGTTCCGGAACGATATTGGATGATTCTGTTCCGTAGATCACACCACGATTGAAACGAAAGGTACGAAATACCGATGAGGAATAAAAGGAACACAGTGAAACGAATAGTAAAAGAAAACGGAATTAAAGAGAAAGGATGAAAAAGAAGTACAAAAAGCAAGAAAACAAGAAAATGAAATAAATTGGAAAAAAAAACAAATGAAAGAGCAAATAGAATCATTGAAATGGAATTGCAATGGGTGAATAGAAAAGAAAGGAAACGAAATGGAAAAGGATAGGATGAACAGAGAAACAAAAAATGAAAAAAAAACTCGGAAAAACAAAAAGGAACGAAGGAAAACAAATAAGTTATAAAAAGGAACAATAAAAAACGAAAACGAGCAAAGATTGAATGAAAATAAATGGAAAAATTGAAATTAACAGAGCAAAGGAAGGGAACGAAAACGAATAAAAAGGAATAAGAACCGGTCAACCGAAAGGAAAAGGAAAAAAGAACGAAAATGAAGAAAACAAAGATGAACATGAACATATAAACCGATAAGCAACAAAATTAAAAGAAAGAGAATACAAAATAGAACGAAATGAAGTGAAACGGGATGGCAGAAATAAGAACAACAAACCTGATCCGTTCTGAGAATCGATCTTTCCCATCACCAAACTGCAGCCATTTGAAACCCCTCTCTAAACGTAAACATAATTGTTTCTCTTCGTATTACTCTACTCCTAGGCACACCCGGCAGCTGTTCCGATAACCGATGTATTGATATGGTACGCAAGCAAACTGTTCCTCTAAAGTGGAAAATTTTGTAGAAATAGAACGCCAACTTCTGTGGAAGCATTATGGAATTGTTTCAAGTTGACAAACTGCCTGTACCGGACGGCAGCACGTTTTCTAACCATTCCCAAACGGTGCAATAGCAATTGAAACTTTGGCAAAGTTCGCATGAAATCAAACATTTGCTTGAAACTATTAACCGAATTCTGTGCCGTGGCTCTAGTCGAATGGGAGCCAAAAAAAAAAAAAGAATTCCGCACATAAACAATAACATAAATCGCTTCTAATTGTGTAGTGCATTAAATGCGTCCTGCAAAAAAAGGGATTCCTGCATTTCCCAACAGAAAGGGAAACGAAAGAAGGAAAAATAAAATTTGTCTCACTGTTCCATGCTACCGCACGGGAGCAAACAAAAAAAAAACTTCGTCATCATACACACTACATAACACTAAACATCGCCATTGCGTTATGCTTTTGCAATAATGATTAAGTTGTTTCTTTCACACTATAATGCACCGAACCGGTACAAACACCCCATGTCTAAGGTGATGAAAGGTCCTCAAACACAAGCAAAAATACTACAACATTATCCACACAAACATGCAGCGCACACAAATATTGCATGTCAGGTGCAAAAAACAAGCAAAAAACAATGCAAATTAAGCACAGAAGCTCTATATATTGTAAGCTATCGATCGAGCCGAATGATGTGTAGTGATTGTTTCGTAGCAGCAACCACAAAAAAAAAAACAAAAGTGTAACCGTTCCGAATAAAACTATTACCAATGCAACGTACAGGCAACGCTAAATCAAATTAAACTCGTCCTTGAAAACCACACGCATCCCCGCGATATACGGGCAGACGCACAGAGACACGCACTGTGCCCCACAGTACTGTAATGTGGCCTTTCGGTGTAACGCATCCCCCAAAGAATGGGCCAATTGGCACTGGATAAACAAAACAGTATGTAGCAACATTTTGCCTCGAGGATGGCTAGCGATCGTTTGAACGATCGTTTCATCCACGATCACACTAAAAGCTGCACGAACAGGAGACATCTCTCCGCCGAGTTTGATGCGACGATTAGACGATGGTTCTGAAATTCAGAACCACTAAGCAAGAAGCAAGGCGAACGAACAGAAGAATCGTGCGCTGAAAATCAAAGAAGAGTGAGATTTGAGGAAAATTATTGTAATAACAAATTCAATTGTAGTGTCATACTTTTAGAGGGCAGAAACACGATCGATCGTACGCTAGGGCAAGGGCAGGTTGGCAAGCGAAAATTGGTTAATGTTAAAATGGAAAACAAAAACCAAAAGAACATCACATACCTGGAGGAACAACAAAGAACAGGGCAAGCGGGAAAGCAACATTGGGAATGGGAAGCTTTTATGCAAACAGGCTGTACGCGGAAATGGAAAGCAAGAATAAAAACACCCCTTGTAATGTCTGTTGCACAGCGAAGATAAGCGATTTATTATGCGAATAATAAAGGTCATTGTGGGAGAACACACGGGAAATTGTGGTGTTTTTATTCATTTAAGTACAATTTTATACGTTTTGGGTTTTTTGTTGTTGTTAGAAGTAAGTTATAAGCAATTGGGACGGCCCAGTGGAATAGTGGTAGTGGAATAGTGGCAAAAAAAACAAAGTTTAATAAATTGAAGATCTTGGTCTAAAAAGCAATAGGTAAAGATCATGGACAAAGAGTAATTATCGGCCAACATTTGTTGAATTGCCGTTTTTAAGTTGAAGTGCGAAATGTAGAATTTAAGTTTCTCGAGCTATTGCAAGGCGAAATCGATTCTGGGTTGAGAATGCTTTGTATAGATTCAAATGTTTAAATGTCTAAATGGGACCCTAATGGGAATCCTATTATGGGATAAACAGTCCACCAGATACACCTTGCAAATTCATTGTACAATAGTGAGATAATCGTACAACTCATATATCTCAACATTATTTTTTGGTCAGAAACAAAGTCATGGAAGGTTTCCGTATTTTACAAACGAGCGTCAATACTGAGGCTTTATAGTTGCAAAATAATTCCAGCTTCGATCGCCATGACATGTTTTTACAGCAATAAAATCTTGGAAGAATCCAAAAGCCCGAGCACCTACCTGTAAGTTACCGATGCTTAAGGATTCTACTGTAACCAAAGAACAATCCAGACTTTATTTTATTTGCATTGCTCTAATAAATAGGAGACGTATAAAATGGTGGGTAGAGCCAGAAGATTTTTATTTAATTTCATCACATTTATCATATCGCTAGAAATAACATCAAGGTGCCCTGTGCAAACGTCCTGTAGTAAAACCAGTTACAAATGTTTTGTTTTTTTAATTTAATTTGATGTTCCTCTGAAAATATTATTTATTTGGCCGGTATTGTAGTTAATTACTAATGCAGACAATGTTGAAAAGATTTGAGTACTAACTTACAGATACACACATACATACATACACACACATACACGCACGTACAAGCACTACTCTCTATGGTTAAAAGGTGCATAACTATTGAAACCGTCAATCAAGGTTTGCGTTCGTTGAAATCCCCGAAACCGGATCAGAATAGTAGGCTTCGCTTTTATTTGCCAATTGATTTGTTAAAGCTCAAGGTAGCGCCTAGCTTCTTGCGTATCCTTGGCGACGACCAGCGCGACGATCGGTTACCGGTAAGCAAACCGTTCGAGACTTTGAGATCGCTGGTAGGGACACCTTCATCGACATCATCTGCCTCCGTTTTGATCTCCATTTTCTGTGTGGTGAAAAAAAATTGACAATGAAACTGAGTTCCATGATGTGATCGCTCATTCAACGCCCCAGGAGCGTACCTGTACGATCAACCGAAGTAACTGATGCTGCGTGTCCAACGCCGACCCAATGTCGCGCAGTTTCCTTTTCTGCTTTTCCAGCTCAACCGCAACGTAGTCTTCCGTGTTTTCCAGCACGTAATCAATACCGCCTGTTTCGAAGTTAAGAAATAAAAGGTTAAACACATGCATGAACCTTCCGCTTCGGCGAAAAGCGAATACGTTACCTTTGTAATCATCGGTAAAAGGATTGCAGAACCACTTACGCAGGACGGAGTCGAGGAATCCCAGTTTGCACTTCTTTTCGTTCGGATATTCGATCAGCTCCATTTTGTCGACCATCTCGAGCCACATCTGGGGCAGTTTGCGTTCCAGCTCCGTGTGCAGCACCACCTGCATGGCTAGTCGTTTGAGTTGCGCGTTCCGGCGCACCGATTCGATGTCTCCGACGGCCAAACCGATCAGCAGATTCATCAGCAGAATGGGCATAAGGATCATGAATAAACCTGCATAAACGATTGCGTTAGTTACATCCCCATTACAACACGTGATGTGGCTGGTACTTACACAGTATAACGAATGAAGGGAACGGAAATGGAAGATCTCCCACATGGTACGGTTGTACGTACGTGCCGACGAAATCCATCTCTCCCAGCATCATGGAGAATGTGCGAAGCAGTGACATTGGAATCGACGAAAACGATAAATGATTTACTTGGGGCTCAGACACCTGGTCAGAAGAGTGGTGAAATGTAATTAATAACGCGTTCTAAACAGCTCAAAACAACAATACCTACCTTTGAGAGCAGAATGTAAAATGCCAACCCGAACGCTATGATCAGAATGCTGAATACGATCAACACCTTAATGAGGGTTTGCAAGATTTCCAGAAACATCACCACGTATATACCAATCTGAAAGGGAAGAGGATAAAAAAGTGGAAGAGAGTAAGAAGATATGTACACTTTAACGTCTTTTACTCATATATCGTGGAGAATGTTGTGTTTAGATATTTTTATTTCACAATATCAAAGCTATTATCAGAGTAGTGTCGGATTAAGCCCCACGGGAGCCTCAAGCGCAATGAACATTGAGGCTTCTCGGAGATCTTCGGAGTACAATATGATGATGTATAAGAAACCTGGGATATGAAGTGCCCACTAACCAGTAAAGGACCAAGTCTCTTAAAGGTGCGAGGCAGAATGAAACTAGTCCATATTATGATCAGTGACTACCAGTAATCGAACCTGCCATCCAAACGTAAATGATCTTCTGAGTCCCCTATGAAGAATATGGAGGTGTGGGACACACCGACCCCACGTTACCTGTGGGAGTTCATGTGTTTATCTGGCTGAGGATCAAACCTCTTGGAGGTCCAAAGTGGCCTGAAACTTGGAGTTTCTTACCGTAGCTACATCTATCACATAGATCACATCGAGTCTGAAGATCGGAACCTCAAAGAGGTGAAGGGGGATCGTCAGACGTAGAAGATCTAGAGATCCCCATGAAATGAATATATACGTACGGAAAATTCGAAGAAAGGGGTTTGAAGTGTCCACTATACAAGTGTCTATGGCCAAGTCCTAAACAGTCCTAATCACATCGTATTTGCCGAACATCGACGTCCAAATGTTGACTATATTCAGAGACCCTAAACGAATAATACAGAGTTATGGGAAACCCACGTGTAAGAGGTGTCTACTATACAGTGGAAGGCCATGACTCTTGAAGGTTAGACAGAATGAAAATCACCTGTAGCCGGATCTACCACAAAGACAGTAGAGTATTAGGCTAGTTGGAGGCCCCAGCAGTTGTAGTAATCCTTAGGAAATTGTCCTATTCGTAGGTTTCGAATCAAATGATGATTGATGTAATTGTAATTTTGAAAATCATGGTGATGAAAGGAGAGTGGAAAAGGGTGCAATCGTCATCGATCTTCGAGACCCCCCTTACATATTATTGTCCTCCACAGATCTTCTCTGGAGGCCTTCCCTGGTGAGTGTGGGATGCTTATTTGCTTGAATTATTCTAATTAAGTTTTGATAAGTTTCTGCTGGTTAGAATCTTTCTAAACCCCGTCTTAGCTTTGTCATAATTTGTCTACTACGACTCTTTGAGCGCCGAGGCCCCTGGCGGCCGCCTATTCCGCCCATAGACATTAATCCCCCGATGGATGGTATAGAAGCGAAGATACTGACGAAAACGATTTTAGAGCACTCAAGATAAAAATGTGTTTAATTGAGTTTTCATACGTTTTCCAAAGCAACCTCAAACAGCTTATTCTGAAGTAAAGGTCGTTGATGTAGGGGAGGTCTCATAAAAGAGTTTGTTCTTTGAGGTTTCCTAACCGGAAGGGCCCTTGCAACACCTCAGTTCTTCTAAACGCTCCATCAGCTAGATTTGGTTAACGGTTTCAACTTTAACCGCAGTCATGTAACCTTTAGGAAATCCCTCAATGCTTATCTCAATAATTTTATATTCATATTACGTTTATATTTTATAATAATCCTATCACATTCTGCTCAAAAAATCCGGCACACAAAAGCTGCATCAAATACGCTACCAACCCTTTTGAAAGGCTACAAAGAAGCGTCTTGCCGTTGGCCAGTTGGGTACTTTAATCCTTTAAGGTTGATGAATTTTTCAACAGAACCATCCAATAAAGGGAAGACTTACAGCATACGTACAGCTGCCGGGAAGGAAAAAACGATGACCTTTGATTGGCAAGCAATTTGTAATCAATCTTTCTGATCAATCTGTACCGGCTGATGAAAACCGAATGTATCATGATATTATGAAGTGGAAAAATGTTGTGCTGGCATATGCTTTCGTTTTTGTCGCGTTCACAGCAGCGGCACTTGGCAAGGAAACTCATGCAACACTAACAACGGTTGTCGACATATTGTCAAACCGGTACAAGCATCCAATCGTAAGACCGAAGCCTATGCGTTTATGTTTTTTACCCATATTGGATTTTTTAAGAGGGTTTTTACTTTTTTTCCCAGTGCCCAACGATGCCGTTCGGTTCGTATGTAACAAGGAAAGAAAGGATGAGAGTTTGGAGAATGAAAGAATGTTCCAATAACAGCATGTAGCGAATTGATGAAACATTCTTCATCGCAAGAGAATCATTCATGAACCCCCATGACAGGATCGTTTCATTGCACAACGATGATGAGAAAGATTTATTAAAGCTTACTGTTTTATAGGCTACAGATAGGAAGCATTTGAGCTTAATATGTGTATGGTTTGATTAACGCCCAAAACCCATATTGCTGGCATAAAACATTAGGGGAAAAAATATTATGTAAATGTTACAAGGAAAAAGGATTTTTTGACGAGGGTTTGCTATAAAAATGTTTCCAATTTAAAATTGTTCTCCTACCTGATCGAACCGTTGTAGAAAGAGCAGCAGATTGAACCAGGACAGAAACACAGTTATCGAGGCCGCCGAATAGTTGATGCTGAAGCACATGCCGCTAGAAAACATGGGCCATATCATAATCAGCGCCGAGATGTACAGTATCCACGAGATGAAGTTGTTCGGCTCGAGCAGATAGTGCCACTTCTGCTGATAGACCTGTACCAACTCGCGCAAAGCATTCACCACGATGTAGATAATGATGCCAATGCCGGACACCAGCGTCGTCGTGCTAACGTCCATCTGTTCCTCAATCGGTGGCGGTGCGATCGAGGTGGTCACGTTTGCCACCGTACCGTAACCGTATCCCTTCGCACGGGCCAACGTGGAACGCAGGGCTAGTATTTGTTGCTGTCCACCGTACGAACCCGGCGTGCCGTCGCCCTGCGTGTGCTGTGGCGTGTGGAATGTGAGTCGAATTTTTAATCAGTTATCTAAACACAACTTACATTTCCAGCCGGGTTTACGATGGGCGTAGCGTTCCGCATCAGCTGGGAGGTGAACAGTGTCACGAAGAACAGAAACACGCTGTAGAACAGCAGGTTGGCCAGGTGGAAGTATTTGCCGTAGGAGTTCCACTTCATTTGCAAGTACTTTTGGCTGAGAGGATGCGCTAACAGTTCCACCCGACCGTGCGCTACCATTGCCTTGGATCGACGAACCAAAGTTCCGTTTCGGGAGGGGAGAAGAAAAGATTAATTGCATTACTTTGAGCGTAAACTAATGAGGTTTGAAAGCTACCGAAATTACGGACAAGCGACTGGGAAACGAAGCAAACAAACATTACTATGCACTAGTGGTGAAGATACGCTAAGAAACAAAGTCCTGTGCAAAGGTTCGTGCAGATGTAAGGCGAGTATCAAAGCGGGTGCAAAAGTTTAATAGACCAGTGTTGTTTAACTTTTGAGCTGTATCTCGTCTGCATCTAGATAGTATCATCTAACAGGCATTAATTCCTTTCCTCGATAAATCTTGCTTCAAAATTTAGAGTTGTTAAACATTTTATGAAAATATTTATAGCATGCTAAGCTGTCATTCCATGTTTTAAAAACTATATAATAATCATAAAAAAAAATAAATTATACAAGTAGAATGAAATAATCCATTGAACAGGTAGTAAATAAAATGCTTTGGTCTTGGTTTCTTGAAATTGTCAAATTTTAAGTAAAGTTAAGTGGGAACTCTTAATATTTTTCTTAAGCTCGTATACAACAGCTTACAAAGCGTATCGAAAGCTTAAAAAACTTTACAGAAATGTTTTTTCTTGAACAAACCACGAGCGTTGAGCATTGCAAAGCTTCAACGATGCTCAATTGGTGACATTGCTAGACTTTGGTTCAACATTAGAAGTCATTTTAAAGTCACTATTTCCAAGTATTTGCTTGTGTGGTGAATGATCTAAAAAGCAAGGAAATTGTGTCCCGTTTACAAAATGTATTTAATTGCAAAGTGCATTAAAAGATGAAGGCTCCTTCCGAGGCGGTTTCTCGAAGCTTTTCCAAAATAATGAACAAAAATTGTAGGTAGTGATGAGCTACTGATACCCATGACCAGCTTTTTACAGCGATATCTGAGTTATATAACTCTCAAAGTCCAAAATCTACAGAGGAAGAACCTTGGTGTCTTTGAAGGTGCCTAAGTATATTAAAACTTCTTAGACGCAGAAGTAATGTCACTCGAAAAATGAAAAAAGATGGTGATGATTATTACGATGAAGAAGAATAAAGAAAAAAACAGAAGAAGATAAGTACATCAAAGAATTAAAATTATAAACAAAACAGAAAAACAACATAGGATATAAAATAAATTATTAGAGGACCATCAAACCGTTACAAGAAACATTTATATATGATAAGTGGAGAGTACCTCACAACATACATAAATTATTCAAACGCCGTACAAAAAAAAAACAATTTTAATCGACTACCCTCTACAAACTAAATGATTCACAACGATTTCCACAACGTCAATACCCGTTTACGTAAAAGGGAAATAAAAACACTCACATTAACGACATGCAACGGTGGTGGACGCCATTTGGGATCGTTTAAAGTTTTCCGTATTTCTGCAATGGCCTCTTGTGATTTTTGGTACGCGTGAAATGAATATTTGATCTGTAGCGAGCAAAGCGAAAGTAAGCGCATGAATTAACGTGCGATTCCCCGGGGACAGTCTCATGTGGATCTGATTATGCATTTAAACGTATGAGAACCATGCTCTGACAGGATAACACGAGTCACATAAGGATACGCCATCGGGTCACGGTTTATTAGGAGTGACTCGGCTAGCTGACAAGTGAAGTAAAGTTACTACCTGCACAGCGATATGCAATTTCACAAATCGCGCCAAATTGCCTGGTGGCCGAAAGCGGAAGCTCATGCAAATGCAAAAGTACAATTCAAGCGACGCGAGATTATTGTGCATGAAACGTGACAAGAACAGCATGCTGCGCCCTGTTCCTTCCGGCCATGCCATGCAAGAAGCGCAACCGGGCAGTGAGTGTCGGCCGCTTACGTTCAGTGCCGGAAGCGGTATCGGTTTCGATATCTGCACGGCTTCCCCGGTACGAGCATCCATCTGTGCGTACAGTGCCGGACACTGCAGACAGCTAAACGAGTACCGAATCTGCGTGAGGAGTGGTCATTATTAACAAAACTACATTATAAATGAAATGTTGCTGTTTATTTCGGGAAATTCCTACGCTTTCCTTCCGTGTCCAGGCCACGTGGTGATGGAGGAGCTGTAACGAAACTAATTAACCAACTGCCCCAGACTGGCCGCGTACTTACGTAGAAGCTTTTCGAGTCCTTCTTGCAGTTCGCCTTGGTGATGCAATTGTCCTGTACGGCTTCGAAGACACGCGGCATCGAGGCGATCAGTGCCAGCGTTACGCACGGATGTTTGTCCGATTTCAGTGCCATCACCTCGCCGGAACGTTCCTCGTGGGTTGCCATCGCAAGGGCCGCTTCGGGGTACTTGTAGTAGATCGCATAGTCGATTGCGCTCATGTCCATGTAGTTGTGGAGCAGTTTGCAGCCGAGGCTGAGCAGCAGCACTACCGCGTTGGGTTTGTTCTCCATCGTCGCTAAATGTAACGCTGTGTTCTGGTTGGGGTGGAAATCGAACATTAAGCTACATTATACCCTGATCATTTGGCGGTTATAATGAAGAAGTTTAAATTAGATTGAGTTTACATCACTACCGGTGCCGATTCCTTGGACACCGATGCCTTCTGATGATTATTTCGGAACGCAGTCTTGATTATGCTGATACCTTTATTTAATCAATTGTATGAAAGGGCAGATATAAAAATAGCATTTTGAAGAGAAAGCTCGATTATACAAACCATTGAAGAAGCTCAATCGTTAATGGTTGATCAGCCCAACCATTAGAGCTGTCAGAAATCATAAATTCAAATCCTGACGAATTACTCTGTTGTAGTGATTAATAAACCTCGGAATTTTTGGAGAATCTGTCAAATACCAAGATCTCTCAAATTCAGGAGATATTCCCAAATATTCACCTACCCCTGAAGAACTATTTATGTGCAAAGAATCTTGAATTTACTATTATTTTTTATTTAAGCTTCTAGGATTATCAAATACACCGAAGTACAACTACCCTGCGGTTTCTTTAATTCTTTATGAGCTTAACGAATTAACACCCATATTAATGTAGCCGAGGAGATAGCAGCCTTAAACGGCAGCTGGGGTTCCAATCCCATTTGGACCATTCTTCCGTAGTGAGGACTGACTATCAAACTATCATCATTAAGTCTAGTAAGCAAGAAATGGCAGGCATGACCGGAGTAGGTCGTAACGCCAATCAAGAAAAAAATTAATTCCTACTAAAATCTAAACATATATAGATGAATCTTTATTGAATCAACTCACTCAACTGTAAAGAGTCTTCGCTGCAGCTTCGTATTATTACAATATCTGCTTACTTAATAAGAATGAATGCGTGAATAAAATCTCTCCTATAAATCTGCTATTTTCCTTACGTGCCTTGACACTTAGCGGCGACTCTCCATTCGCTCTTCTAACTCATGAGTCATATTACTCATTAATGTGTTATTTAGCTCAGTTTGGTGAGCTGAGCTGAGCGAAGTAATCAATTGAGTTAAGGGCGAAACAAGGTCCCTGTTGGCTCATTCCTTGATTTTTTTCCAAGACACCAAATGTTTGTGATGGCCTCTTTCGAAAGAGGCTCTTTTGGGAGATCCCTCTTTTTTATAGATATAAATCCCTCTTTTTTAGATATAAATGTATAACGCTTGAGTAATGTTGAGCTATTAAAAAGAAGCATTTCTAAATTGAATACCATTGAGAAATGCTTCTTTTTAACAGCTCAACATTACTCAACCCAAGAAACATTTTAAGTTTTATCATAGTTGTTGCAATGCTGTTGGTTTCATTTCATTAAGACTAATTTTAAGCCTAATATTGCTTGAATGCTTTAATAAAACAATAATAAAACTATGTTGTGACTGAAAGGGCCCATTCTACAGAGAGCTGTTAAGACCATTTCTTAAAACCTTTTCTAGACTAGGCGAGAAACGACATTTTGCCTCTTTTGAAAACTGTGGTAAAACTACAACACAGCTCTGTTAAGACTAAAAGGACTTAGTCTAC
>KB663721.1:20932033-20963112 GCA_000349025.1 Anopheles minimus | reverse complement strand
TAAGATTGCATTTCATTTTACATACATTTTAGACTTAAGGGTAATTCTTTCAGTCTTCTTTAAAACGTTTTTGAGATTATGAAAATATAAAAACTGTTAGGCATCATAAAAAGTCATAACAAAACTATTTATATTTAGTACACCCATGATAAAACTTTAATAAAACATGTTTGAGAGTAAAAGGCATAGGAATTGTTTCTTGGGAAGCGTTATACATTTATATCTGATATCTTATTATATCTGATAAGAGTCTCATTAGAGTTATTACAGTAAGTTATTTATATCTGATAAGAGTCTCATTAGAAATTTGTGATCAATCACCTTTTCTAGAAGAAGCTTCCATTGCAAATTAAAAAGAGGGTAAGAATAGGAACAGCAATCGGACAACAAAGTAATATCAAACGCACAAAACTTACCCCATCCTTGTCAACCTGATCCAGCAGATGCGAATGCACCGAATGCAGCAATTCGATCGTTTGCGTGTAACCCGACATTGCGGCCAGATGCAGTGGATTGCGCCCATTATGATCCCGGTGCAGCAGTGCACCCCGGTTCAGCAGCATCTGTACAACTCTCGTATGACCCTGCTGCGAAGCAATGTGCAATGGCGTCAGTCCTTCGCCATCACTTTCATTGATGATGAACGTGCCCTTCTCGGAGTCCAGCAGCTGCCGGACGGTGTTGTACCGTCCGTACCGTGCCGCAAAGTGTAGCGGGCTTTCGTTGTTGTTATTCTTCAGATTAATGCACGCCCCGAGCCGTATCAGGTTCTCCAGCGACCGGATATGGCCTTCCCGGCTAGCGTAATGCAGCGGCGAACAACCAGCATCGTCCTTCTCGTTCAACAGCTGCAGCAGATAGATCTCGGACTGTGTGTGGCAAACCTCCTTGGCAAACTCGTCCAAACAGCCCCCGTTCATGATGACCAGATGTAGCACGTTGCGGGAGTTTACATCCTTCAGGCTAATGTTGGCACCGAGCCTTATCAAGGTCATAACCGTGCGCCAACCGGCACGGGACGAGGACAGCAACAACGGGGACCGTTTCTCCTTATCCATCGCATTAATGTCGGCACCCTCCTTCACCAGATACTCGACAATCTCCGGATGGTCAAACATGGCGGCACAGTGCAACGGTGTCATCTTCTGAATGTCGGTACAGTTCAGGCTGATGCGCTTCTCGACCGGTTGCATGCGAAACATGAGCTTCACTATCTCGATCGCACCCTGTGCCGCGGCCAGATGTACCGGTGTGGAGAGGTCGTGCTGTTGTGTGGAAATCTTTGCACCCGATTTGAGACACAGCTCCACCGCCTTAATATCGCCACCGTGTACGGCGGAGTGCAGCGGCACGTTGCCCTCCGAGTCGTAGAAGGAAATCATCTCCTCCCTGGTGCAGCCCTTCGATTCACCCCACTGGAAGAAAACCTCCATTGTTTTGGAGCTGGCGTTTTTGGCCGCTTCGTGTATCGGGTAGTATCCGTTATTGCAGGGTTTCCTTGGACAGGCTCCAAACTCGGAAATCTACACAAAATCCCGCCCAAAGGTCAACTCATTAAAGCTTCCAAAAAAAAAAACGATGCCCATGCTTACCAATATTCTAGCGCACTCTTCGTTGTCGTAGATGGCTGCCAAGTGTAAGGCCGTTCGGCCATGCTCACCGCCCTGCTGTATGTCGATCACCTCACGATACTTGCCCATAACCTGGAGTGCATTTACTTTGTTCTGCTCCGTCGCCAAATGCACCGGGGCTAGCTTCTTTTCGTTGAGAATGTTCGTCGCCACCGGACTGCAGAACAATATTCACCGCACGGCATTAGCATCGATCCATTCACGATGCATTACGTCAAAATGTAATTGTTTCGAAATAATTGATGTGGGTTGATTACATGAGTGGAAATGATTTACAGTGCGATTACACCCTATCGGATATGAGTGTGTGCCAATCGTTTTAATTTTGTGGTTTTGGAAAGAAAATCCTACTTTTAACCATACTTTATGAATTTTCAAAGAAAAACCTTCACATTATCTCTATTTCTAATGGATAAAAACTTGTAAAGCGAATTATATAATTTTTTATTTAATATTTTTATGATAAATATACCATTAAAGCAATCGGATATCCTTAATGGCAGATTACAACTCCGCATCTAATTTTTCAATGTGCTACCTAAAGCAAATATCTAATAAACTTCAACAGAAACAGAAACTAACTAGAAATGACAACATCCGACTTTGATAAAAACTGAATCACGCAAAGATTGTGATTTAATTAAATGTAACGAAGGGGAAATAAAATATGCGCGAGGTCGATATTCGATACAGTACCACTTTTTGGGGGTGCTTTAAATTAAATTATTTAACCATTCTGATACCGATGTGGACCTTCAAATTAAAATGCGAAGACGAACTGAAAACTGTTAATTTAATTGAGTCTAAAGGACTGTCGTAGTATTTAAATATGCTATTAACACGTGGTACCAGGCGCCTCCATTACGATGGAGACGCACGCAGCGTTGAATAGGAATTTTAAAACGATGCATTTAATTATAATAAATGACACATTAAGCAACCTGTTATTTAAATGAGTTCTGTTAAATTCCTTGGAAGGATCGACAAACTTCAATTCAAAATATGCGAGCAAATCAAAAAATTTAGTAACAACAATGAAAGAACAATTCATTTGACTGCGTTTAATATTACCAATTCATAAAAGACTGCATTAGCAAAAACTTCCACACATGCATTTCCAAATTTCTATGCATCATACGTGCGATACTTACTGAACGGATAACTTTTCTCCGAAATGATGTAAAGTTTCTAAACTCGCTTAAATTGCTTAAATCGCTTAAATTAACCATTGTGCTCCTATCATACGAAACAATGTCCGCAACACCTGCGATTAAGAATGATTTTCCGCAAAGTACTTACATTTTTAGGAGAAATTCCAGCGCATCCAGCGAATCGTTCTCGACTGCCGTATGGAGCGGTGTGTTGCCAACCATGTCCTGTGCATTCAAGTTTCCTCCTTGGCCGTGGATGAAGGTAAGGATGTTAACACGGTTCCGTGCCGCTGCCTGGTGGGCAGCCGTCCGGCCCTTACTATCCTTTACGGACAATCGGTTATTGTCTCCCTCATACAGACGTATAAACTCCTCGAGATTACCAGCTTCGGCTGCCTGTTGGAGGGGTTTCGGGGAGAACAATGCAATTCGAGAATTAAAAACACTATTTATGGAGGTTTGGATAGAAAAAGTTAGTTATACAAATCATAATTTAAAAAGAAATTATCACTATTTCTGATTTTTGTACAATAAGGAAATCATTCTGATTGGCAACAATAAGTAGAAACAGATCACCCAAAAGATAATTAAGCCGTGCAACTGTCGTTGGATCACGAATTCAATCTTATTATTCTGCAACTTCAAATATTTGCTCCGCTATATGGTATATAACCGTTCAATACACAACACATAAGACAAATCTCCTTCAAAGCACTGACCATTAGCACAGCAAACGACGCACGAGTGCTCTTTTTCATCACATCAATCCAACACAATCTTACTCTCGGCGTTTCGGTGTACGTTAACCTTGTCAACTTCTTTTCCGTAGATTGCTCACTCATGGCTTGCACTGCCAAAACAACCAATTCAGTTTGGGTGCTTCCTTCCAACTGACTGTCCCAAAAAAAGCGTACCGCTGTTAAAGTGTTCCGTTTAGCAGAACGCATTTAACATCGGTAATTCGGTAATGATAAAAAAGCAAGGTCAAAGTGTCACATTTATTGTGCAGTTCTTTTCGTGGCTATTCCACTTCACGCTGTGATGGAACATAGAACCCCTTTATCAGATGTTTACCTTACTGAGGATACTGACTGACAATATAACACATTATCAATGCCCCTGATGGTGAGGTGTATGGAGAAATGGCAGCCCCATAGATGTCTAAACATTTGGTAAATCGAATGAGTGACATGGCTGATGAAACGCGTGTCTATCGCTCCAATCGCTAATACAAATATGACAGTCAGATGGTTCCGTGTTGATTGTATGATAATTGAACTGTATTGAGTGGAGTAAGTGATAAACCAGTGCGGGACAATCGATTTCCTTACGATGCACTGTCGTTGAGAAGTAATTGACCAAACGAAAACTAAAATTTTAATAAAAAACTATCAGTTTTAAAATTAAATATTCCCTACGAACACGTGGTACCAGGCGTCTCCATTACGATGGAGGCGCACGCAACGTTGCATTGGAATTTAACACTCAAAGCATTTTAAGACACTAAAATATATCACTAATTGGTCTGGTTTTTTAAATAGATTTATGATTTTAGATCAGTAGAAAATAACCTGCAATACTTCCTCCGCATTAATGCGTGCCGCTCCTTGCAGGCGCAGTACTCGGCTCCAGTTGAGCGGTATTTTCAGCGGTGTTGCGATCGTGAATCCGTTCCGTTCCGAACAGTTGCGCCACATATGTCGAAGGGATTTTCGTGTATACATAGCAATGGATAACATCAGCTTAGGTACACTCTAGCTGTTGGATGTTGTGGGCGGGTTCGTTTGTTACTGCATTACTTAACAACCACTACAATTTAACTCAGTTCAATTTTGTTGATTGATGGTGGATATATGAAGGATATGAAGTTATCGTTTGTATTGAAACATCTTCCTAAATCAAGATTCTAGCCTCAGATATTCAACCTGCCACAACAGTCTCTTTTACTGAGCTCAAATTTCAAACAAAACGACGCGTTACATTAACTACACATGAGCAGATAATAACTGTAATTGATAAATTGTCTATCGCAAACGGCCAGCACGTTTAAATGGTAGTAATTGATCTATTGCCTTCCCAGACACTTCCTTGGCAACAGTGAGAATAATAAACAGTTCACAAAATGTCTTTCTTGGTAACAAGGCGCCAAATCTCCCACAGGCAGCCAATATAATTCATCAGTGGCAATTAATTTATCATCTAAACTCTTCTCCAACACTCGCAACTTGTAGAAAGTAGATAGAGAGCTTCAGGTTTGTTTCGCGTCCACGTTGTCTTTGGAACTTACTGCTTTAATCCAATGTATTTTATATACCATGTGTGGAGAGTCGCAAAACAGTCCTTTTTTACCAACATTATTATCGTATGAAGGTATTAGACGACCAAAATTATTTTATTTTATCTTAATTATTAAACAAAACAAATTTAAAGTTTTTAATTTAAAATTTAGATTCAAAAACTTGTGAAAACTTTAAGTTGAATGATAGTTGAAGCATTTGCAGATCACTTTTTAAACATTTAAACCTCCAACATAAATATATTTCACCGAGATTTATATATTATAAACCACCCAGGATTACAGGCACATGAAACCACACACTTAATCTACCAAGGATTATTTCTAACGTCGTAAAAGCGTTCACTCTTAACCCGCGTTATTGTTCTCTCGTTTGGCAACACTGTTTTTTTTTATTCTTCACAAATAAATCACAAACAGAAACCTCATGCTTTTATACAAACTAAATTCACGGCACAGCAAAACACTTCCATCCAAAGATGTTGAATGCTTCCCACTAACGGCCACACACGGGGCAAGGATTTGATCCTTAAAGCATTGAACCGTTACACCGGGATGGTTATTTTCTTATCGAACACATCGGATAAGATCGCGGACCGCACCAGACTGACGGTAAAGTACCTAGCGATAGGTATTATATAGTACCGACCGTCCACCACCAGGATAGCGAAGGATGCTGAGAGAGCGAAAATAAAGTGGCGAGAGCGAAAAGAAAGCTGCAGGACCTTACGGAACTGATGACGGAAGAGAATCAAAGCAAACGCTGTGCAGAGAGTGAAAAGCTCTCCGCTATCAATCAAAGAGCATCCGTTTTGGCGCCGGTTGCGGTTTATATCGGAGAGCTTTTACCATTTCCCGATGTACCTGTACGGTTGGACCGTTGAATCCTTGGTCGAATCAACCATTCGGAAACATTGGTTTGGCATTGAAATGGTTCGCCGTCGGTAAAGTCATCGGAGCAGATATGGTGTATAAAGTTAAATTTCTACCGGGGAAAAAAAAATCGGAAGAAAAACGATATATCTTATTCCCGAAGGAAGCGCGCATGGTTGATATTATTTTTTAAACTTTCCACTGGGAATACGTTGACCCTTCCGATGCGATAAGGACCTACTCATGTAAAGCATGTTGAAGTAATCATTTGTATTACATCGGTTCCATTAGCTTCACGCGATCGGTTAGAAATTTAGCAACGAGTGGCGGACATCACGCAGCACCTAGATTGGATGTGGAAGTTTCCTCGATAACCCACCCGTTTTATCGGAGATGTGCTTTAAATGGGACGATGTAATGCAATAATAATGCAAATGGAAGTTGTATGACTCATTTGTATCTTGTTAATAATGCAGGTGGGTTAAAGCAGCAACACTGCAGCAAATATTTAGATTTTTGAAGGATAATAGCCATCTAAATAGAATACAAATTCAATATGATGCGCACATGTGTCAATTATAATTTTTTATGATTTAGAATTGGTTCAATTATGCCGCATATTATTTATGCGTGTATCTGAGTTTGCTGCTTGCTCAGATCACGTTGGAAGAGATTATTGAGCTTGAAAAAAAAGTTGATTGCATGAAAAAGTTTTCACGAGATGTTTCAAGTCAACAAAAACACCAAAAAGTGAAGACCCAAGGATTTCGCATTAGTTGAGCATAATCAAACTGACCTATGGGTATATTGTTGGAAGCCTGAAACGATTGATCGGGAATTTAACCAACAAAGTCAAGAGTTCTGACAAATCATAAACTTAATTTCTGAAATCATAGAGAAACGACATTTAATTCAGGAGGTGATGTAAAGTAATATCTTTGTGTAAAGTAATATCTAAATGTAAAGTAATATCATCGGAGCTTCCTCTAATTGTTGCACAAAATGCTTCATGTCACTATACAAGCTTGGGGATGTTCCAGTGAAAGTGATATTTCAGTTCCAATCCAACTATCCAGCCAGTATCTAGATGTTTGACTTGATCATTATGTTTTCATTGATGTTATTGATAACAGTAATATCGAAGAGTTTTTTGGTACTTTTAAGCGTCAGATGCTTCCCTAAAAAGATGGACCAACTTCTCTGACAACGTCTAATTGACTCAATCTTTCATTTTTCATCATCATTTAGGTCTCCTAGCTAGTTGTAACGTAACCCAATGGATAAATCGATTTGAAATTATGTTAAAGCATTGTCCTGAGGCCTCTTATTTCACCCACCATGTAGTCAATATCTAAGGACTACGTTCGAAATACATATTCAAATTTCCAGCGCCTTTTTCCAAATTTTGATGATTAAATTGAGAACCACATCGAGTAAAATTATTTGACCAGATCTTATGAACTTATATAAAACACTGAAAGTGATAATATTATTGTTTGTGTAATGTGTATCAAATATCTAACTAGACTATTTAAAAAAAACCTATTTCTCTAAACTTCCCGCAATTCCCGCATTTTTTTTTTTTCCTGCTGCACCCTGTAACAGTATGACACATTGACTCACCCTAAGTATACGGTACGGACTGTCACTCAGCAGACATACTTCCGCTTCGGCTGGTTGCGTTAAAATGGCCTGCAGTTCGTTATTGTCGTGTGCGTTAATTTGGTTCACCTTCGTACTTTGAATGCCATGGCCGGTGGGAAGCTTCAACCGTGACAGCAGCCAGTTCTGGAAGATGTTTTGCGAACGCGCGATATTAATTACCGAGCACCGAGAAAGGATCCATCAGCACCGAACCTCACCTTAAAGGCTTGCGTTTGTTGAAGATCTTCGTCCTCTTGATTCGCGTCACAGGTTGGTAGATTGTGCTCTGTGTCGGACCTTACCGATCTAGGACTATGGATAAGGTAAAGCGGCGTAGGCATCGTTTACTGCGTACGAGTGATGCTAGAAAGCATCATACACTATACACAACTTTGTTTGCTAATTGTTAACAATAAAAAGTTAAAAATTGCAATAATTCACATTTAATTTTAAAGAGCTAGAATCCACGATTTGACACTGAAATTGATTTTTTTACTAAAATGTTATTGGCTATTTTTTCTTCCTTGTGTTCTTGACTTATTTTCTAGACTTCTTTATAGTGAAGTTGTCGTAGCACAAGTTGTAACTTTTTTTTTCCAATCAACATTTCATTACTTCACACAATTTGCATATTTTATTTTTCAAACTTTCTCGTATTGCAGAAAAATGCACATTTCTAACAAGCTGTTGGCACGACACTGGTCACGCAAGGTAATTAATCGTATGTAACGATCTTTACCAATACATTTGCACTGTAGGTTTGGTTTCTGACTGTAAGACATTACCGCACTTATAGTCGAAGGGTTGTATTGGCACACGGGACGTATAATTTAAACAGCTCTATTAATCATTCGTAGTGGTGCGTGAATGCATATGCAAATATTTTAAATCCTTTTTTAACCATTTAAACACATGTTCTCGAATCACTAGATCAGGAAATTGGTTGAATTTACACACAACAACTATTTTCCAATAAACTTTTTAGTTGCTTTCTTCACTGAGACACAGATTAAAAAATATTTAAATATCTTTCACTACCGAAATGATAAAATAGTGTTTTTTTTCTCTATATCACAATCACATGCACTAATATTCCTTTTCCCCAAAAAAGTAGATAATCACTTTATCACAACTTTCTGCCACAAAGCATCACTCACTCACTAAACGTTTCACTGCACTAGCCTTGTACGTTCGGCATGTCCAGCGGCTGACGGAATACTGCTGCAATAGCATCGGAACGAGTTAAATTAAGCAAATGATTAGAGCGAGGCGAGAAAATGCCAGTCTGCCTGCAATAACCCACACGGAAGTGGGGAAAAGTAAGCAGAAGGGATCGTTGTGTGTGCGTAGCAATATACCGGAAAAGCTAGTGGAAACTCCCCCTGCTGCTCCATCGAACCCCGCCAGAAGTGGGTAAATCGAATGGTGGCCAATGCTGGAAAGAAGTGAAAATGTTTTCCACTCCCCAAAAACGGTAGTGTGTGTTTGTTTGTTTTGTGTTGATATATTTAACGCTTACACTGTTCAATCCCCACGCAGTGGGATACTTTTCATTCCACCGACCGAACGGGGCGAGTCACGTGGAAGAATATTCGTGCGAGCTAAACCATACGCGTCGCAAAGAAAACATCATTTAGCGCCTGCTGGTAGGAATCGTTTCGCTGTCTGTTCCGCTCGTAGGACGATTCCGCTGCACGGAGCGCATAGATTAATGATTACGATAAGAGACCCGATCGTCGGAATCCAAACGACTGACGAAACCATCATGATTAGTGCTTATGATGAAATAGGGTTTCTCTGAGCAGAACCAGTGACAATGACGCTGTTATTACAAGCCATCCAGCGGTAAGGGATGAAAGTTCCGAAGACAACCTCTTGCGTCTTGTAATGTGTGGCGAAAATTATTTATAGCATCCAATAAATGTATATACCAACTGTTTCAAACAGGCTTCATAAAGGCATTGTGACTCAACCGTCCACGGTGGAGAAGAAACTGTCAACAATCGTTTTGCTTACCACAACCAGGACGGCTTCAAACTTGATTTACCAGCAGGGAAAACCTATGCCCGCCCTTGGGAGAGTTTCGCGCCAATTCTATCCATTTATCAAAGTAACATTTCGCTGTCTATTCCCCGAACGAACTTACGTGGCGTACGTTGGCCGATCTTATCGGTCATTATTTTAATGGGCCCCAGGATAGCTTATACTGTCCACACCATTGCGTTGCAACGCTAGTTTTCGGGATTCCGTTCCAAATCATCCTGTCAGGGTGTAACTTGTTGCATGTGGCTTGTTGCCCCATAACCAACTCTTTAATGTAAAGGTTCTCAATCTGTCATCGGGTTCATTCGTATTCGTAGACGTATGTACCTGTGCGGCAACATACCAGATTTGTTGACAGCGTCAGAAAATCGATTTTTCAAAAGGACTTTCTCCAATTTGGAAGAGAATTGTGTTTTGTTTATTTTCGTCATGTAACTTGAAACTTCTGGGTGTGTGTGGCCGTCATCTAGCCGCTAAAGGACGTGTCAAAACAATTATCCGATAGTTCGGTAAATAGCAATGCACTATGGAGCGGCATTGGGTCAACCGCGGTTAGTCTAACCTTTTTTCATTAATTTGGTAATCATTTTCGCTGCATTTGTTCTATTCTGAAGTTTATTTCTACATCGGAATGGTCTTCAGGTTATACAGTAGAATTTCTATAAAAATAATATGTGAAACCTAATTAAATTGTATTCGTATTTTTACACTTCTAACATTCATTGAGCAAACTGATCGAAACATCAATTAAAAAGACAATCTAAACTTAAAACGACAGTATGGAACCGTCTATAAACGTCAAAAATCATACAGAAAAACATGAACTAGTTTTAGACCCCTTTGACAGATGACCCCTCGTTTGACAGGTGACAGTTTGGGCTTAGTATTTTAGTTTCTTAGTTCTCCATTTTGTGTCTTGAGTTAATAACATTTGCATTGAAATGAGTGAGATGCTTCAACAATTGGTGAAACATAACTCTATTTACATTTTACATGGTTTATCCTATATATGACACTTTTGCCTGGTTCAAGAGTTGTTTACTTAGATGAAATAGTGGTCTCCTCCGCATCCTACTAAAATGTAGGATAGCAGATATGAACCCTTATTAAATCAGATTTGTGTGTTAAACCTTGTTTTGAATGTTACGTTATTTTTAACATTCTCGTCTCATGCTAATTACATATAAACGTATCATTTGCTGTAGCTATCAGCTTTAAAAAGTGTACAACTTTCTACCAAGGCCTGACACAATGGATAAGATAAAATAAGAAGCTTTATTTATTATTTCTGATACATCATGCTGACGCTAATCAACAAAAAGATAAACACACCAATAAAATGGCACCTATTTGCACGATTCCCAAAACTATCCTTCGGAAGACATACTTCCATATGAACGCCTCTGTTCGAGCGATCGTACCATGAAGACGGTTGGCACATTCACCACCAACCCGTAAATCAGCAAACACAGCAAAATCACCGTACCAAGCCAGATGAACGATTTTCGTACCCGGGGCCACAACAGCTTGTTGAACGTTTTCGCCGGCTGCCGAAGCCAGTTGAAAGACACTTCCGGACGCCTGTATGAGATGAACGGGGAACAACAACAACAATGATTATTTGGAATGCTGGGAAGTGATAGAAAGATTTAGCACCTATCGGGATAACACAGTTTTGTTTACCGAACAATCAGGCTTTTGCTGTCGAATCGCATTAATCGACTAATTAGCGATGCAGACGCTACCTAATGGTTAATCCAACACGCGTGCTTAATGCTTTAGTGTGTAACTGTTGAAATAGACATAGCGCGAAATTTCTCAACAGTAGCCCAATCTTGCATAGAGAGCTACTAACTTTGTGAGATATTTCTGCGCTCACTGGTGCTGTCAAATCATAGTTTGTCGTGCTTCAGTTCTGTGTGCTCGTCTGAATGATTTTGAACCCCAAAATAAATACTAATTATCAACATGTTCAATTGTTTGTAAATGTATAACTGAGTTGTTAACACTGATAAACGAATGTCAACAAAAAAGGTAGCAAAAATTGAGCTACTCTGATCTGAGCGATGACAATTGGACGATTTTTTATGTATGGACTTTTCGGATAAATTTCGCTAGGAAAAATGTCGCGCTTAGTCTTTTTCGAAGGTAAAAGAATTTAAATATGAATAATATCAAATATAAATATAATGCTTCGCTTGTAAATTGTTTCATAACATTGTTTGTAGAATGAAATTCACAAACATGTTTGCTACTCTTTCGATAGGGATTGATGATAAAAACACTATGTGGTCAGTAACGTTGACGATTAATTGAGATAAATGGGAAATCGAATCGAAACCATAGAAATCTACTGATGTTCGCAAACGACAAACGCGCGTATTTCGTGTTGTACGGATTCACGTTATTGAGAGAGCGAACGAAACGATCTACGGAAGGAATTAAATTCCTTTCGTTCGCTCTTTCTCGTGCATCCCGTCTTGCATACTCACAGGGGCTCAGGAAGATGTTGCGGAGGTTTGCGACCGACTCCAACCGGATTCTGGACAGCATCTTCTTGGCTGAGAATCTCCAGTTCCAGTTCGATTTTACCCTGTTTACACCATAAATGATGAAAGCATGAAAATTAAATTAATTAAAAAAGTTCATAGCCCCCGTAGCGTTCGGAAGATATTTACCGTCAGCGATACTCCATCACCATGGCGATCGTTTTCATCCATGTTGGATGTGCGTTTCCCATGTACCGGGAACCATCCCCTAACACGGCGCTGTGCGAAAAGATTCAACGAACCACCTGTACCGCTTCCGGATCCTGTGAATGATAGGCTTGGGGTAAATTTGCACGCATCAGCAGAACCGGCTGGGATGGGCATTTGCGCGAGATTGAGATCCATCGTGCCAAGGAAATCATCTGCCGAAAATGAATCATTATCCCAAACCTGCACGGTCAGCACGGGGGGATACTTGAGCTCGGTATCAAATTGCTCGTAGAACGCCTTTCTGCGACGCAGCACCAGCTAGAAGTGTAATCAAATCTTAATTATCAAAGTTACCTCCCGAGTTGCCGGTGGCAACCCTTCCGCGGGCAGCATTGGAACGTTGGAAGCAAAAAAAAAGGGTGTTAAGAGGTCAACAATCGGTTTGAACTGTACACGTACCATCCCGTCGGCGGGTGAGTAGCGGAACGGAAATACCATGCGCCAGTTAAAGTTTCCTTCGCCGGTTAGCGACCGGTAATGGACGTCCGTGTACTGAGCTTCCGTGAACTCCTGCAGCCAGCTGTAACGACACGGGACAGGGAGCCGATACAAAAGCACAACTTGACAATGCCATTGACCTCAGCCCACTGCAGGACATAACCTTGATGGACCCGTGCTCACCATTTCACGTAGATATCACTCATCTCCGTACCGAAAATGTTACGCTCGTTTAGCATCACGTCGGCCGTATTCCAGACGATCAGCCGCAGTTCGTAAGGTTTCGGCGGTTGGGGCGTAATGTCAAGTGGCAACGGATGGGGCTGATTAGGTTCGTACAGCTCGATCCACAGCTGAACCTTACCCTGCTCAATGCCACCACGCTTGGGATGGTACAGTGACCGCGTTTCCACGTGCTCGGGCGTTAAGGGAAACCCGTTGGCAACGTGCTGGAGGTTATTAAGCGCCAAAAGGCACAACTGCTCCGTTGGACACTCGTTCGCGTCCAGAGCGTTGGCTTCAAATTCTTGCCCTCCCATAGAGATCCGGTTGCCCTTTAGGCGGGGCTTCACTATTCCGTGCTGTTCGCATATCTTCATCAACATTTCCGACGGTTTCAGCTGATGGCGCCACTTATTGTAACCTCTGGTGGTGAAGTTGTTGGGCAATCCGAACGATGGCAAATATTTGCTCCAAAAACGATCCTCAATATCGATGTACGTGCTACCGATGAGATCGTCCGAGGAGGCAAAGTCTCTGTCGTACACCGATAGATACAGCATTTGGTCTCTATCAGAAGAAAACCATAATGAAAGAAAGCATAAAATGCGTCACAAAAAAGATATACCTCGGGAGAACGCCACGCATTTCGAATCGTCTACCGAACACAGGAGATGCTTGATTGGGGATATAAAATGCTCGATCTCGAACTCGCCGATTGCCATACGATAGTACGATGTAGGCATCCGATTCGGACATGATATCACGTGATGAAAGATTCAAAGCTTGGACAACGTAAACGACTACTACAATTTCCACGGTATTCGAAATTGAGGGCATTATCTGCTGCTTCCTATAATTACATATAAGAGAAACAAGGTTAGTCAATGCCTAACAATGGCTAAAGAATTCAAAGATTAGTGTTTTACGGCATAAACTGCGTCGTTGATGTCTTCACCAGGGAACTGATTTGAATTTGACATTTAACGGCACCGTAAACCTGCTTCACAAAAGCTTTTTTCTTCTGACGCTTTATTTTCTGGAGAGAATAGCTTCCGCTCCAATCTTTGAATCCCTCAAATTCATCTATACTCTCCAATTCTTTGTCATAAATCTGCAGAAAAAGATTAAGGTCAAGATAATTTGGAAAAACTAATAACTAAACTAACTCACCTTAAGCGAATATTGTTGACCTCTTTGCCATTGAAGTTGACTGTTGTAAAACTTTGTCCACCAGGTGAGTTCCACATTTTCGGAACTTAGTCTTTCTGCAGGTTTACTGGTCACGTTGAAGCTTTGCACTTGTTTCTGTATCAAATCACGAACGTTTGTCCAGTTGTAGGTAGCATTAAACACTTCAGTTGGAAGCAAAGATACATTTTCTTCCTGCTCTATATCTACAATTGTTACGTTTGCTGCAGTAGACTCAGTGTTAGCCGAGTTCTCAACAAAGAGTTCTGATGCGTTTACGATTGCATTTCCGATTGTCTTCAGATGCTTTTCATCGGTAAAATCAATGTGGCTGATAGTCATCAAAGGCCAATAGTTTGTATTTACAGGAAGACGCTAAAACAGACAATAGAAACCTTATCAGTCCTTTACGTTTTAACCAAGCCACTAGTTCCACTCACCACAGAGCAATTTTCATATCCTTCTGGGAAGTTAGCACTATTCCCACACGCAACTCGGGAAATCCCGCTCATTACGTTTGCGTCTCCAAGAGTTATCAAAACTCGAGATTTTGTTATGGTACTGCCGGAAGGTTTGTGAATTTGTCTTAGACCAACAAACCGTACACGAATTCTATATGTGCTCAAACGTGGTGCAATTTCCGATGGCAAACCATGTACCAGGAGTCGCTGCACTTCAGGCCTTTCGCCACTCTCTGCTGAAGTGAGATTCTAAAATGAAAATATATTTTGTCAAGATGTTTTAAGATCTGAAGGAACTAAACACGCCGTAAACACTCAAATACCTCAACTACATTACATGAAGTTAATAGTTCTGCAATTCTTATTCCTTTTAGAAAAACTGGAACCCATTGCAAAGTAGGTTTATCAACATCGTCAATATTTAGTTCTTCTGTTTCCAATAGTTTTATGCTTGTTTCCAACCAACCGATTGCGTTCCTTGTCTGTAAACGAGAATTGGACGAGTATTAATCGTTTTTCTGAACTGAAGTGATATTTAATAGACACTTTCTTCGAAACCACATCAACATGGATGCCTATAGTGAACAAACTTAATTCACTTACCATTTCGTTCTCTCCACATTCTAAAACAAACATTATGGTACATTTCTGACCCAATTCGTTTTTTCCAACGCTAGACATGGTAAATGGTACATTCTGAAATTCAACAGTTTCATTCCAGCACGGAGACAGTGTGTTGGGGAGAGTCTGTCCAAAAAGAATGTTAGTTGAAAAAAATGTTCCATTCCATTCATGTGATCAAAATTAAATTACCGCTAGTGCCATTTCGTAGTTTTCAAACAGAACCGTGAGCTTGGCGTTACACTTATCAGCATCAAGAAATCCAGCAAAAATCCGTCCCTGATACACGTGCACCTTGCAGTGCATGTACTTCGTCGTCAGTTGGTTGCCAACGTGCTGCTGTACATCGGTGACCATCCTTGAGGGATCATCCAGCAATTCATTCGGTGTTATCGGTTCCTCCCTTTCGGTTCGTATTTCTAACGCATAGTCTAGCTTTGCATAAATGCAACCGCAACGATCCGGACACGAGTGATTGCAATGAATCGATCTCGGGAGAATTGTGCATCGTTTACCGTGCTGCACACCCCGTGGGCCTGCGGGGTTCGGCTGATGGATGTAATGAACCATGTTGAATCGTGCAATAGCATCCGGGGACGTATGTCCAGGCCGGGACATTCGTAACAGCACGTCTGGTTGTTGGTTTTGATCCTTTTGAAGAATAGAAAAAAAGAGGAAAATGTGTTACAACTTAGACAAAACTAATTGCCATTTCATGCATAATCGACTTACATCATACGAAAGCTTCGAAAGATAATCCATAGTTGACTCCAAGTCCTTTATGATTTCGGACACTTGGTCTATTCTTATGGCAACATTGAAACGTGACTTTAAAGCTGAAATTTCAGATTTCTTCAACATCTGGAACATGAATTGAGAATGATTTTCATTTAGAACTCGTTACTCGACTTGCACTCACCAATTGCTGTAAAATGTGACTCCTTCGCAGTTGATCCAGTTTTGTATGTTGTTTGTACATAGATTCAGCTATTTTTTCATGTGCCATCGTAAAATCCTGTTCCAGCTTTGTGAGCAAACGGATAAAATGGCTTCTTTCGTGAAAAATGTCATTTTTTCCCTCGTGATTGCATACAACTCGTTTTAACGATTCCTTCAAATGCGCCAGTCTGTCACATAACGTGATAATCGCTTCTTGAATAAAATATTTATGTCTGTAATCTGGCAATTGCACCTTAATTGTGAAAACAGTCTCAATAGATTCCAGCAATGCCGACTGTGAACTCTGGGAAGATGTCAGTTTGTCCATTTGAAGTACGATGGCCTTAGAGAAAATATCGCCACAGGTGAGATACATCAAAAGCTGAAGCACGGGCAGGTGACAGAATAACTGCAGCCTTATAATGCTGAATCTAATGATGAACACTTGCTCTTCCCAGTAGTTGGACTCCAACGGTGGCTCGTAGATTCGAATGTTTTGAGTTTTGTGGGCCGGTACTGATTGAACCGACATAATGTCGGTGTGGATTGAGATTAGCAATTTACCAACGTACTGCGAGTCTTGAGCACCGCTGTAAAAGTGTATCCAGGCTGGTCCGAAGGTTGGTAAATTATCTGGAACGCGAGATATCCAAGCCTTTCGTCATTTTTCGTAATTTAAATACAGTAGGTTACTACTTACAGACGTCGTTTGTTTTTTTAGATAAAGATGCGAAATGTAGATCTTTCGTAGCTTTTACATTATTGTAGCAACAGTTGGTCGTTAGTAGATCTATTCCCAAGATTTGATTTGGTGATGGAAATGTTCCAACAAAGCTTAATTTTTCATTCCATCGGTAGCTTCTACCATGAGAGCTGGTGTTAGTGCGTATCTGCTTTTGTAAGAACATTAGGATTGTTAATCCTGCAAAACTCGTTTTATGAATATGTTGTTACCTTGGAACCTCCGTAAGCTACTCGAACCGCATATTCGGCACTATTTACAAATTCTCCCCGCAAGATATTGCAACAGTAGCGAACCCTTTGTATCTCCTCGTTTACAAAAGGAGTGGGTAAAAGTCTATTCCTACGTAAGATGCGAACTGAGATAAGTTTACATAATTTTTATAATTAGCTTGTTATCCAGACCTATCGATTATGCCATAGCTCTCCTCGTAATCCAGTACTATAGGCGATGGAGTTCCAATAGAAGACGCAATCGATAAATCTATCAAAAGATAACCACAATGCAGCTCGTTTGTAAATGCTCTTCCGATCGGTTCAAATGTGGCCCATTTTTTGAAAAATCCATGATCTAAAATAATTAAACTTTTAAGACATCGACTTTACTGTTACACTAACTTTGGCACACATACTTTTCTGCTCCCATACTGTGTTCAGATCCACGTGAAACTCTCCAATGCATGAATGCATGCTGGTACAAACGGACGGTCGGTAGAGGGAAAACAGAATGCCCTTTCGGAGAAGTTTCCGCTCGGAACAATGCAGTGAAAAGCTAAAATACTTCAAAGCAAACATAAAGATTTTCAAACATAAAAAAAAGGCCCCAATGGTGAATGGGCTTACCTCGTTAAAATAAGGATTATCAGTCCGATAAGCAATTCTCGTGCGTTTGTATTTCCCATCACAGGATACCATTACGAATGTGTCACAGTTGAATTCTTGCAAATGGCGCGCTTTGTAAACGGTAGCAGATACAAGAAAATCTTGCTTCTTATTCTGCAAACACAGCGTATTTTCTTCCAGTACGTTTTCCATTTTGATTATTTGTTTTCTACCGTGCTGAATTGCTTTCAATAAAGAACTTGCGTTGAAAATGACCCGCAAAGGCACATTCAGTGCCACCTGCGATGCAACGGCGAATGAAGCGTTCCGTTACAAACAATTTGAAATGCGCTCGCAACGCTTGAGGTTGATGAAAATTCACCACCTGTGGTGAGTTTATGGAATGGTGGTGAATGGAAACTGCTGAATGTAGAAAATGAAACAAAACAATTTACTTTTCATGTATCTTAAATAATGTTATGCTTGTTGGAGCTTCTAGTTTTATTTATTATGTTTCATATTCGTCTAAATCAAAAATGCTCAAAGAAATAATAGCTTAAATTAACCGATCCTGTAAACTGTGGCCACGGCTTTCAATTGGCTTGGTGGCGTATACACTGCGGCTTTTATTTTTTGTAAATTTAGATGAATTTAATTGCAATCAAAATTTTAAAAAATGCACAAAAATCAAATTCACGACTTATTTCGTTCATTAAATTCTTCGTCATTTGTTTATTCTTTTATATTTAAAAAAATCATTGAAAAATCATGAAGTATAAATGGATACATTTACAAAACTTGAACAAAAACTTCAATATAGAAAAATAATAAAATGAAAGCATGATCGTTTCAAAAGAAATGCATTGCACCACGCTCTAGGGGTTTCGGGTGCAGCATATGACATTGCTGCAAAGCGCGCTTGCTCGACGCGTGGACGTTGGCCGTACCAGAGCGGTGTCGAAAAGTCTCTTCCCAGCCCTTGAGGAACGCGGTCGCGAAAAACGTACGAGCGTGTCAGTTGTATGCCTGGTAAGCGTCGTCGTCGTAACGGCTGTTGTGTTATTTTTTTGTTGTTGTTCACCACAGGAAGAAACCTGTTTTGGCGTTCGAAACCTAACTGTCAGATGCAGTGCTGGTGAAACGTGTTTCTAAATTGATCGCGTCTGCCCCGTTTTGCGATCTGTGCCCAGCGAAAACAGTGTGTTGCGGAAATCCTTTCGATCAGGGCATTACTGTTCCACAGTTCCACAGCCAGTGCCCTAGAAGGGTTGCGGTTTTAGCGGTAGTGACAGTGTGAACAGGAGAATTGAACGTGTCCTCTCTGCCTGCCTCCAGTGGATCGGCTCTAGAATTATACTTGAAGAATGAATCGTATCTGTTAATTTAGGGTCCTTTTGGAGAAAGCTTTCCTGTGTGTGTGCGCGTGTGTTTGTATGTATAAGCAGAGCAGTCAGGGGAAAGTGTATGTGTGTGCGCACGATCATGGCAGATGTATTTGTTCACCACATTATCAATCTAACAGCCCTTCTTAAGAGAGGATGTTGAGTAAAAGAGAAAAAAAAACGTAAACAAATTTAACTAAACGATCGCGTAAAGTGTTCTAAAACATAGCTGGTGCATGATTGTACAGCATTCAACGTCGCAAGATTGACCCGATCTATAAACCAAACACCAATGACCTTCACTCTCCTTCTAGGGAGATGCTTCCAATAACAAAGCGTAAATCTATTTAAATGATAATCATCCATTTGGTTCCCTTGCACGTATGCGTACCGAGATAGGAACAAAACACAGTAACAGTAAAAAAAAAGGTCAAATATATGCTGGGCACCAACCGATGTGATCCAGTGATACTGCTTTGTTCTATGATGAGACGCGAGTGTGTTCCTTCGAGTTTTTTTTTTCACAATGTGTGTTTGTTGTTGAATTTCAGTTTCCAGTTCCAGAATATTTAAAAAACCACTCCGTGGTATGCAGAGAAAGTACGAATTGTTCAACTGCTAATAAGAATATTATCCAGGAGATAAGCTACACGAGAATCAGTGATATAGTTGAGGCACCAGTCTTAAAAAGGTATGTTCTACTAAATACTTATTTTTTTAATTCAAAATGTACTTCAGTCTGACTGCAAAAAAAACATGTGCTCAAAACATGACGATGTTCGTCAATTGATACGACTGTAACAGTTCGTGGCAGATGGCTTTCAAATTGTTGTGTCTGTTCAAACCGTCACACAACGCGCTTACGATGACATCATAGCTTTCCGGAGCCTTTCCCTTGATATTTTCAAGTTTTGAATTAATTTCTTCGATTTGTGTTTTATGTTTACCCTGTCTCAGTTCCACAATCATGCAAATTAGCGGATAGAGTCATTCTTTATGTCTATTTCTGTACTGCTTCACAGCTTATTCCTCCATACCAACTGATCAATCAAAATCGATCGAGCGATAAGGTCGTATGGGGCTGAAGGCATTCAAAAGGTTTCGTTTAAACACACTTAACGCTGTGTGTGCGAAAAGAAAACAACTTCCGATGCTACAGTTCATCCATCGAAGATGTGCAATTTTAATCATTTGCACATACTGGGAGATGACATCAACACCTCAGTTTCGAAGAGAATTCTGGCTCGGAGTAACCTTACCCGAAACCGGCTGGTCTGCCTTGAAATCCCCATAGCCGAAATGTCAATAGTTTCGGTTGAGTCCAAATTTGAACTCAGAATTAGTGTGTTGTGGAGTGGTTAATACCATTACGGCCAATACCATTTTAATGTCCCACATCCCCAAGTCTTGTGTATGGTAATCTGTTAACACCGTTGTCAGTTAAATATAAGTACGGGAGGACGCGATGCAATCATGCTTACATCCGGTAATTCATCGAGGAAACAACCGATTCTCGCTCTTCCCTATCTTCTTGAAGTTAGGCAGAGAAGATGAGCATGATAGAAAAAACAAAACAAACATTCTGAATCGCTCGCTGGAACTAGGGCCTCTGGAACTCGTTTTTGTTTTTGCTCCCAAAACATTAGAAAGGTTGAAAATGAATCCCAAAAAGAAACGTGAGACAACGCGATCACAGCGACTGTGCCGGACAGTCTGGAGTCTGCTTTTGTGTTGCCGGAGGTAAAATGAAACTCACAGCCGTTCCAGTTCCAGGATCGTAAGACACTATACAAGCGTACGAGATACAACTTTCGAGACGACGACTTCACTGTAGTGCCTGTAGAGTGTGTCGGTGCATTATGTGTTACACTTTAAGGCTTCGATAGCCCGATCACCAAGACCTTTACGTTGGCCGAGGCGAACTTTGTAAATCTGGAGCTGCAAGTCGGAGTCTTTCCTTTGTGATCTCGTTCCCGATTTGATACTCCATTTAGACAAGCTTAAGGCAAAACCGTTCACGTACGTGGCAGCAGTACTTTTCATTGTGCAATATTAATTCGTACCGAAAATATGCGAGCCGGTTTTCGTTCGAAGCCGCCATGCTGTGCGGAGTTGCACTGCACAAAAAGGAAACAACCGGTTGCATTCGAAGTGCAGGTGGTTTCGGACAGAAATGACTGCACGCATGTTATGCAATTCTGCAAAGGGGAATATACGTTTGACCTGTTTTATTTTTTCGTGTGTTGTAATATTCATTTCTGGATCACTTTGTATTGATCTTGTCGGGGAGTTTGCTTTCTGTGCTACCGCTTCACACCATTCCGGTTGCACTCGTTGACATTATGAACTAACAAACAGCTAACACACATCTGCTGGCATTTCACCCTTTTTGCGGTTTTCTTAAACGAGTTCCAGCAGAAATTAGCTCAGCGATGTTGAGAGATCTAAAGTTCACAGAAGTGTCGGTTTGCTAACGTAGTGAGAAACATGATACGGTGTTCCATTCATGGGAAGTCTTATAATGCCTAACCTGGATTACTTTTGGAAAGAGAGTCGTATCTTAGGATGTAGAGAATTCTTCCATGTTCGTCATTTTTCTTGTTGGTCTCCAAACAAACACATTTTTGTGCAACTTCAGACAGTACCAACAATGGCGCAATGTGAGTGGGTAAGTGTCCTAAAGCCTCCGGTCCGGCTGGCCACAGTAGCTATTGCGAGTAATCCCCCCATTAGTTTTTAGGTTTGGCAAACCGAGAGCAGAAGCACTTGCCCAATCCTTTAGCCCTCTTAGCTGTGCACGGTCGTTACTAGTTTCAAACGACAGTCAACAGTACAAAACATTAGCATAGCCAGTAGTGGAGTAAGCTGCAAACTCCCGGGGCAGTGTCATGTCGATCGTACAAACATCGACAGAAACACACACACGCAACAAACAAACCCTCGTTGAAATGGGTCGATACAAACAAACGACACGCCGTGCAGTAATCGGTTGTTTGAGTTTTGTAGCTCGCATTTCCAATCGCATTGGCCAACTCAACCGTAACAGCGAACATGTGTTTAGACGTCACGAAGGAACGTTGCTGATGCTGGATAGTTCAATTTAGGCGAAACACATTTGTAGCACTCCATCAATCAGTAAAATAACCACTCATGGCTTCAAATTGGGAAGTAAAGCAATAAAGATTAATTCCTTAAGGAATTCTTGTGATATGCTTAACATTTCTTTATTCTTCAATTCGTTGAAGAATGTACAAATAAATATATACATATAACGATCACATTTATTGTTGAGAATTTAAACTAAAAACGGTGATTATCAAGTCCCTGATAAGCCTGGTGATCCTGAAAGTGACAGTTAGGAAAACGTTTGGAACTACTGTCAGGTCATTAAACAAGAGTTCTTAATTTTTAGCCATCTTATATCCAATAAAATTACTCTAGTGAGTTCAACGTCTAAGGCTCGACCAGTTAGGTAAATTTTAACTATAACATATTTATGTTGAGATTCCTCTTCCAACTTCAATAATTGCACGTCTTTTAATCGGCTTGCGGATAGTCCGGATAATTCTGCACTGTACTTCAGAATAATTATACATAGTTTATCACCACAGTTCTAGACATCTCAGATTTCGTTTCATTTATTGATACCTAAGATCCTAATTTACGCTATACCTTTAAATACAAAAATATAAGGACGTTAAGATTCATTCTTTTTAAGATTAAGGATGTTAAGAAATGTTGCGCAAATTAACCAGATTGATTGGTGATCCGTGGAAAAACGATTGACTACTATGCGGTTATTCCGAAGTTCCCCGAATGATCTTCGTTCTACTGTACTGTAGCCATCTCAGACATTTATGGATATCCATGACTTTCATTTACCCAATACTGTCGCGTTGGAAATTAATTCTTTATTAACAATCTTGTTCTCTTAAGATTTCAACATATTAAACACGATCGAAAGTGTTAACTTACACCTGCTACGCTTTATAGTAAGCTATCCGGAGATCTCGATTAACATGCGTTCACTTCGAAGTACGTGAAGAAATCGATGTTCAATTGTAGATTAGAACATTTAGAAATTGTTCATCATCATAGTTCGTTGCCTTTGCCTACATAGAACCTCAGATATCTTGACATTTATGAATATCTATGTCTCCAATTTTTGCTTGCTCAGGAGGATCAATCATCATGGAATTTGGTACAGTTCCGGTCACGTATTTAGTCAAATACATTTACCACAGTTGCATGTAAACAATACGACCGTCGATGGGAAATGTGGCTCTCTCACTCTCTCGTTGACGTTCATTAACGCCACGTGTTTGAGATGTTGATGATTACACCATTCTCCTAAACAACTGTCGGCTCGATCACTAAAGTAAATTGCCACCGATAAACGAGCACAAGCGATGTATGAGAAGCGGATAAAATGTAACAGCACTTTGTGGAAAACAACTGAAAACCGACGCCACATGAAACATTTTTGTTGGAAAGAATACTCGACAAGCTACTCAATCTGGATCTCAAATTGAAGATTAAAGTACATTTTTTTAACTACTGGAAGCAAAAACGTAGCAGCGAAAAAAAAGGTGGAAGATCGCGATCGCGTCGTTCTTCGTGTGAGAAGTGTTAGAATGGAAGAAAGGAAATGTTTTTCTTACTCCCACACCCACCATACGGAAACAATGAATGGTTTCCTCAATTTTCCATTACAAACTCCCACTTCTCCTTTGAGCTGAGTATGACCATTCTTGCGCTTTTCGCTTGACCTCTCGCTATAAACGTTTTTTTTTTGTTTTGTTTTCGTCCCCTCATCGCCTGCGTATGGGAGTCGATGGTGTTTATTTTTCACCGCTCCAAAGCAATGGGGAGACCTTGTTTAACCATTTCCAAAGCGGCTGCCTGTGTGTGACTCTTCGGGGGTGAGTTCAAGCTGCTTCTCAGTGACGCCACCAAGGTAAGAGGGCTCCCTAGCTCGCTCCACCAAAGAGGGAAGGGGAGAAAAGGAAAAAAAAACACACACACACATACACATTAAATGCAACCGACCGATGGCCGTGCGGCGTTCGGTTGGTGTACCCCGTGGAGCATAATTATGCTGACCGCATCCGTCCCAGCGGATGCCCGGGGAAGGAAATGACGAAGTTGCTTGACGAAGTGCGACCGTGTGGATGGTGCGCAAAAAAAAAAACACCAGTATGCGTGTACGGTGTCGGCGAGTGAAAGGAATGAAAGCTGTGTGTAGTGCAAGCGATAGAAGCGATTGGCGTGTATGGTTGTTGTGTGAAGATTTGAGGTTTTTTTTCCCTCCAAGAGACAATCAAAACCCCGGCACAACACAATGCGATACATACAGGCCCTTGCGCCAAACACTGGTGGTGACCCTCGTCTATGGAGGTAATTCTCAGCGCGAAGTAAAGACACCCGGTAGTTGTGGTTCCCTCCTAACCCTGGCCCATCTGACACGGTGCCTATTTTTATGCTATCCCTGGTCGGCATGGCAGAAGATCATACAACATCGGAAAACTACACCTCGGAGTAGCATAGCAGCTGGCCACCACCATCGCTGTCTTTACAATCGATCTCTCTGTCTCTCTCTCGAGGGCCAGCCATTCAACAATGGCCACGACAACGACAAAACACGGATCGAATAGCAAAGCCGTCCAAGGGGAATTTATAGCATTTTCTGCTTCGCTGAAAACTCAAGATGAACGCCGATAGGCCGAGGAGTTGCCGCAGTTTGTGGTACGAATACGAATTAAGGCACCCGGGTGGAGCTCTGGGAAGAAGCATATAGGGTTGATTGTTTGAAGAAGAAAAAAAAACAGTCACTTGCTTATGATTCTGCCGAACCAAACACACATATTAACCCGAATGTGCCTCTGCGGAAATCAGTGGCACACATGACATGGACGAAAGTACGTCGGGTGAATGCATTTGCATAATGTGTGGAAAATATAATGTACGGATCATTACTAAATTGTGCTTGCTGGAGCAGTTTTTTCTTTTTGTTACATTTTTGCTTCTATCTTGATTAGCTGAATAATTTCGCTGGACGCAAACCCCGCACGTTTTATGGGCGATTCTGTCGATTGCATATTCATGCAATGGCGGTCATCTAACTCTCCCCGGAGTACCGTGGAAGCTTTGTGTGTTTTCGAGCGCCCTTTTTTTCATAACAACTCACTTCTCTACTCTTCATCGTTGATGTATTTATAGAAGCAATTAAATTTGTTATCCCTTCGATGTTTCTGTCAGATCTTCGCACTATACGAACAGCGATCATAAGAATCAATCGACGCAGTGGTTTTTTGCTACATTTTCCCTTATTTTTTCCTTCCCTCATTTCCCTTCCCGGTAACCAATTTTTGTACGCCCTCAAACGTTCCACTTCGAGAGGCGAGCGCGTGTAACGTGAGAGATTAAAAATAGCACGCGATCACGGCACAAGAAACAAGCGTAGGGAAAAAAAGGGAACCGAATGAAAATGGAAAACCCACTACGTCGCACATTGCTTCCTGGTAGTCCGTCGTTGTATCCGGTGGTAAACACAGTGTCGCGTTTAGTCCCCGAACCCCCTACAGGTTGAACGACCCTATTACCCTACAACAGGAATCAATGTACAACAAGAGATTCAAACGCCCGAAATGTTTCGCCGTCAACCGGCAAATCGATTACTGTTGAGGTTATAGAATTTTGACTTTAATCATCGTCAAACAATAAACTGGAACAAACCGAGGCACGAATTGCGAAACAGAAGAGGAGAAAAGAATGCAAGGTCGTATGGCTAAAAGAAAAGTTTGCATTCTGACTCATTCCGGTCTACGCTCCGGTAGTGTAGCACACTTGTATCCGGTCGGCGGAAGTTATACGTCCGGTGTTGTGCATCCTTTCGGCGATGAACACTTCCTGGTATTTACCTTGCTAAGTAATCCATCCACGCTGAGGCCTATGAACCATTCGTTTTCGATTCCCGTCTTTTCATTTCGTTTTTGTTTTTGATATTTATTTTTTCGTTGATATTATTATATTTTAGTTTAGTTTATGTTCTTTGTGTATACTGCCTTAATAATTTATTAAAGATATGTTTTGTAAAAGTGTTGTTCTATTATTTTTCTTATAAATCAAAATAACTTGTTCATTTTTTTATGTTTGATAGCCTTTAGACTACGTTTACTTCGAATTGAAGCACTTGAAGTTTATACACGTCTAAAAGAGAAGCAACGACGTCTGTTGCGCCCAAATCGTGATATTGTACGTCCTCTTTAGACAGAAGCTCTCTATTGAGTCAGCTTCTTAATTTGCTTTTACATCACCAGCACTGGGGATCCAACAGAACTTCTAGGGAGATCACCAAAAATTGGTAAAAAAGAATCCTGGGCGTTTTCTTGCTAAAATACATCCGAGACGCTATCTGCCAAAAGAACCTAAAGTTTGATGGAATAGGACGAGGATATGGAGATATGTCCAGGAAGATTAGTGATACTTTCGGATATTTATGATCAAACTGTGAAGACAGTCGTTATGGATGTAAGCGGTCTCACACGACAGAACCAGTCCAAAATCCCAATATTCAATTACGGATAAAGACACGGAAGACAGAAATGGTAGGTTACGATCTCTTGAGGTTGTAGTGCTTTGAAAGAAAGAGTTGGATATATCTCACAGTTAGCATAGTCATTGTAAACTCAATCCTCTTATTAATATTAATAGTTCTGCTGTTATTTTTTTCCGCTACAACTATATTATGCTCGAAAATTAATTTATACAATCCACTTCAAAAGTATGATACCTGCCTGGAATTATCACTTGAAACAGGAAGTTTGTAACATGTATTTCCTGATTGTTCTGACAACTTCAGTGCATCGAAATTGATCAGAATCAGACATTCATTTTTTATGTCTTCCTGAAGTCTTCGTAACCGCTTTGAAGTTGTGGTGATTTTAAAGTAATTATATTCACCATTTGTACTAATCGCTGAGCTTAGAAACAGATCAACAGTTTGAAGTTTTGGCAAAAAATTTAAAAAAGACATAATTCCTGCAATGAATAGAAAAACACGCGTAGACCTTTTTGAATTACTAATTCATGAGACATGTAAGTCTAAATGTTCAACTGACATTTCAAAGTATTGTTTAATATTTAATAGAGTTACAACAACTGTTCTGCTTATATAAGCATTGTTCGAATCAATTAAATTTTGCTTTGTTGTGAGACGGGCGTTTTTAAAGCCTTTACCGGTCCGTTCCGAACGATCCATCCATTTGGACGAGACGACTACTTTTGGTTTGTCCACATGGATCGCTCAATGTCACCGGTTGTTTGTGATCTCATGACACAGATTTCCTGTCCCCGATTGCGCCATGTGACAGGTGACGGATCGTTATCATTCCCATCGTCCGTTTTTCCACTGACGTTCCATCAATAGTGTTTCCATTTCGATCTGCTTTCCTCGCCCGAAGTTCAAATACATTTGCACCGGTCAACCGAAACCATGATCAATGGCATGATGGGACAGAAACATTTAAAAGCTCCAACCTTTTACAAAAAACCTGCCCCGCTTTACGTAAGCCAAACGAGCAACTGGACGGAGCAGGGGCGTTGTGTGAGGTTTTGCCAATTCGTTGCAGAATTGTGATGAGGTTACGCACAATGGTTTCACTTGCGCTTTAGGTCGATTGTCTCGGGCCGCGTGTTTTGTTGTGTGTTTGCGTAACGCTTGCAGAAGCTTGTCCCAACCTTGATGCTTCGCTGTTCCAACCCCACCGGACATCTCCCTTTCGGATGGGTGTGATAAGAATCGCCAACGTATCATCGACGCAGCTTTGCAACATTGCGTGTGCTCCGTGTGGGAAATCCTCCGGGTAATTGTGCCATTCTACGCCACCATCACACATGAGAGGACAAGTCCGGTTTTGTTAGTTCGGTGCACAGAAAAGGCATTAATACATGTCCGCTGGGTGGTAGAACTGGTCCCGAACACGTTGCAATGTCGGGTAGGTGACGTACAGTTGCCGGTAGAGTTTACAATGATGAGGTGACATTTCAATCGACCTTGGCTCTTTTCATGTAGACGAAGAATTTATGTTTAGGCTTGGCCGGTACCGTACGCGCCTAAGCGAAGTAACCGTGTCAGTAGAGTTGTCCAGTCTATTCTGGTCCACTTCGTTCCTGGACGTATTGAACAAGGGAGTTGTGGAGTTCATTCTTTAACGAAGAATTTGACCTTGAAGGTTTCATATTTGCATTTTAAAGCTATTTCAATCACTGATGAAATTGAAGAAATAGTAAAAGCGTAAACTTGAGGAGAACTCCCTCATTTTCTTTTTTGCAAATTATGCAAACACTGACAAATGTGAATATAAAAGGAAACATTAACCTTTGCAACCATCATTAGCTATTAGCCAATATGGCGAACGACACGAAGCACCTGGGAAAACTCTGTCCTCTCTGCGAACTTATCCATCAAACCTCAATCACTTCAACGTTCCATGTTGACAGTTCGCAACAATGGGAAGCAAAACAATCAATACAAAAGATCATCGATAAAATGTGGCCGCTTATTCCAATAAGATAACGTACAAATCGCGACGAAGCTATTAGATGGATGCATTTGTGCACCGTGCACAAAATGGAGGACACGTTGCACTCATTAGGTTGCCACCGACGGGATTCCACTTTCTCCATTATGTGTGACCGTTACGGGTGTTTCGTTGCCAAAGGGCATTTCTTATTGGAAGGGCCCTCGCGACTCGGGACTTTCGTTTACTGTCGCCTGTCCGTTCTGTCCCCGTTGATTGACGGTCCACTGGCACATGGAGAGCTACAGTAACTGGGACCATTAATGTCCGTCTACATCTGCCTTCATTTCCATATGTTGACATTGTGTGCCACAGCATAAGTGAACGGGTTTTTTAATTTAATTTTTAAAGACAATCAATTTGATGTTTGTTTTGTCGTGGTATTAAATGAAAGGTTTTTACAGTGGGATTTCGCATTGTTATCAACGGAAAAGTGATTCTTTTATACGTTCCTCTCCTACACTTTCATTTCACTTACGGAAAGCTCTAACAGGATGCTGTTAGATTATTGCTAGACTAAGATGGATTTGTCGGAAGCCGAATAAATGCTTCCAAGCCAAATCCCAGCCAACGTACACGGGGCTATGCAATCGCAGCACTATGGTTGGGAATGTTACACCGTTCCACCGCCATTTGCTTACAGGGTCGCGTATGCGTCAAGCGAGAGTGTAGCAGGTTTAGTTCCCTTTCCAATCACAACCGCCAGCTTGCTTTCATCTAACACCTTGAACATGAGCCTGGAACTGCAAGCCGAGCAAAACATAAAAGAGAAAGTAAAAACCCTGGAGAGTGTAGTGCACTTTCCTAGTGGGCAACATTGACTGCTGCTGCTGCTGCTGCTGCTGCTGCTGTCGGAACGGAACGTTTCCTGTTTTTATCGCACACTACTTATCGAAGGAAGGAGGTATGCAACGGGCGCGTTAGAGAGGCACATCTTGTGCCGTGGGTTTTTTGGTTCTGTCCCATTCATCAGTAGCCAGTGACGGTTAAGGCATCCGAGGTGATTTATAAGTTTCGAAGGCGGAAGAATTTCTGTTTCATGGTTCGTTGGGTAAATGGAAACAGCAACAAACAAACCCGCGCTACAAAATATTCAGTTTTGTGTGTGATAAATTTTGAAACTGCGTATATACTATTCATTTCCGGTGTTAATGTATTTTTGCTAGAGTTTAAACTATTAGTGATTTACACACCCATTCGCACATGGTTATTAAAACGTAATGGAATGAAAGGGAAACCACACAGTCAGCATGTTGTAAAGCTCAAGGTCGCTGGAATATGTGGTAAAAAGTTCTAAAGAAGATGCCGACATATAACGAAGTTACAACCCCGAAAGAAAATCATGCCAAAACGCATATATTCAAACTCGTTTTTCTTGAAAATATGTTTTTTCAACAATTTGAAATCTTCAAAAATATTATTTGTTTTTTTATAACCAATGATACTTTTCTGTTTAATTATTTAATTTTAAAACTCTTCACACTGGATTATTAAAAACCGATTAGTTATCAGGAATTTGCAGACTAAGGGGATCTATAAGGGTGACAGATGAATCGAAGATAATGTGAATGTTTGTTTACTGCTGTTAAGTACCAACATTCATTTCTCCCAAATTCTCCAAAAGGCTAAACCGGCAATAATATGGAATGAAATGCTCTGTGATCGTTTTTGTTATGCGATACCGTTCCTCTGTGATTCGGGATGAGAGATGAATGAACTCTATTCACTCAAAGCCTCTATAAACAAACCAAGGAACCAACTGTGTGCTCCGGAATCACCTTCATCTGATCTCATCTGATCCGGTTCCCTTTTCCAAGATCCAATCACAAAGTTTGGAGCATTTTCCTAACATCCGTTTATACTAGACCAGTCTCAGACACATCAGACATGATGACTTATATTTCGCTGACTTATATTGGAGTCTAAGGTGCTGTTGATATGCATGGAACAGTATGTCCTGGTAGACTGTTACCCAATTACCCAATCTGGGCTGCAGAACTTGATCTTGAGGGATCTGTGGAGGTCGCTTGAGCAACGTCCAATCCTGTTTGTTCTTTTTCTCTATACGAATCTTTTTATATTCAGAGACCTTACTCTATGTGATCTTCGAATTCTTGGAGTCATATAGACGTTCGCATCCTTTAGTCCCACTGAACTTAACGTGAATATTAAAAAAAAAAACTAAATATGTCTTCTTTGACATGGTCTATGTAGTACTGATGGGAGGACTCTTAGAGTCTCCAAGAATCTTTAAATTGTCTTGGATGTCATCTCCATTCTTTATGCC